>JBBPCY010107637.1:0-19458 GCA_037974405.1 Brachyalestes nurse | reverse complement strand
GTAATGCAATAGTAGTGTAATGCCTTACATTTTAAATACAGTAATATTGTAATGTAACGAATTACTTTGAAATGACAATAACAAGTAATAAATAACGCATTACAGTTTAAAGTAACTTGCCCAGCACTGTTCTTACATACATATGAATGTCATCCATCCTGCCCACTGAGTTGACATCGCCATTCATCACCTAAACCTTTCATTGAACACTTTTAATCATTTTCTTCTGTCTTGTTCTTTACTTTTCTCTTCTGTGTTTATGTAAAATCACTAAAAAGTGATTTTGCATTCAATTTGACAATTTTTCGATCTGAATTCCAATTTGTCACATGAAGATATTATGAATGTGAATATGAACAAACTTTCATTACCAGTTAATAAGTAGCCTGGCTGATGATAAAAGGCTCAAAACATCTTTGAATTGCTACTTCTCCCAAATTCTCAGGTTAATATTAAGTGGGTCTTGAACAAAAACATTTTCAAAAGATTTATTCCGTATCTTAGGCAAAGTTTCAATAATTCTGGTGGACAAAGTCATGTTTAAACTGCATGATCAATAGAAAGTGGCTTGTTTGGGCTGGTTAGATGCATGATGTAACATAGAAGCAAAATAAAGCCCTGGTGAGCGGGATCTTCTGTCAGAGAGCAGGATTTTGAGGACAGTTTGTTGTGATCCTCACTTGGCTCGTCTCCATATTAACTTTAAAACTCATTCAAAGTCTGATAAAGTTCATCCAGTGTCAGATGACAACGCTCATGATGACACTGTAAAAAAGAGATGATCATAAATAAAGGAATATTTCACACACTTTTATTCACAGGCTCTGAAAGAAACTGATTTATTTCGCCTTTATGTAGCTCAACAGAAATTCTATGGCTAGGAGGTATCCACCAATCATGTATAGGACTGTGGAAGTTGTAGGCACAAAAAATATACTTAAAAGCTGTTTACTACCAGCCAGTAGTGTTTATTTGACAATAAACGGTAATGCTAGGCAATGATTAACGTTTTTAATTGTGATTAATCGCATGGTTTTCTGCGATTCATCACATTGTTATGTGCAAAATTAAATAATTCAGGTAGTGTACTGTGCTTTTTAACAGCATGTTCTTTTTAACGCATTTACACAGCTGCAGTTCAAATATTTCTTGTTAATCTCAACTTAAACATTAATATAACCAAAGCAAATATAAAACCAAAGCTATTCACTACTGCAGGGCATTCATGGTTTATCTAGTTTGTTATAGAAAAACAAGTTCCCCTCAGAGTCCAGAGCATTATAGCAGCTGTAAAGGGGCACTAACTCCATATTAAAGTCTATGTATCTGAGTGCAGTGTCATTAAAGTCCCTGCCCATATAATATAGACAAAAGTAATGGGACGCCTGACCCCAGTGAAAACTAGCCAAGATGCAGAGCTGTAAGTTACACACACTCACAAGCACATAAACACAAAAATATATATATACACATTAAAACTATAGTCAGAGCTGTAATTAAAACATTCTTCTTTGGACAGAAGTAGTATTGGCCTACAAAGAAGTCTAATTGTCTCAACCCTGGTCCAGGTGGCCTCCAGCTTTTCACACTGAAGTGTTTTCACTGCTCCTTCACACCTGATCCACTAATCAGCTCGTTAACACACCTGATCCACTAATCAGCTCGCTAACAAGCCCCTTCTGTGCTGAAGTGGTTTCTTAAAGAAGTGAAAGAACTGAAACGTGCAGGGCAGGGTGGTCTCCAGGACCAAGGTTGGGAAATACGATCGAGGTCTTCAGAAGAACATAATGATCTGGGACAGGTGCATCAGGTGGTCCACTGGAATGCTGAGCTCCCAAAACTGCTCTAAACAGTTAGAGGTTCCTTTGTCTTCATCAGGTGTGAACATGTACATGGTTTGATGAGATATTTCTCCATAGACCACAGTGCAACACATATCAACATTCAAACACTCTTCCAGTTCCTGAGGCACACTGCCCTTCACATCTGAGCATTTTCACTGCTTCCAACACAGTGATCCAACTAATCAGCCGGTTACTGTTAACTAATCAAGCCCTTACTGTGTTTAAGTGGGTTTGCTGAAGAATTGAAGGCACTACTAGGACCAGGATTGGCAAAAAAACATCCCACACTATTGGAGCGACTCAGTAGAACGGTTTCACTTTCTGATCAAACAGGCTTGTACATGTGATGAGTGTGAAGAACTTTTTAAATGTTTTTAAAGGTCATTGTGTGATATAAAGATCATTTACCATGTCCTTTATATTAAATTGAGGTTCTTTAAACTTTACTCTCGTTTACAAAAGTGATTGAATGAAAGGTTTTGAACCAGTGAACAATTGAATGAAAGGTTCTTCGGAGAAGCCAGAAATGTTCTATGGCTTCAAGCACTGCTTACAACACGCCTGATCCAACTAATGTGCTAGTTATCAAGCCCTTATTGTGTTAAAAGGAGGGAAGGCACTCAAAGGACCAGGGTCCTCATTTGCTTTTGCTTTTGATGCCACTACTTAATCCACCAAACAGATTTTTTTCATGCCTCAACTTCAGTAAGCAAGACGCTAATGTTTTTTCATTTTTTTCCGCGTGCCCTGTTTTTTTAACAAAACCCCGAGCAAAGCGTGTATTAAAATAGATTAGCATATTCAAATATGTAAAATTATAGGAGGAGTCGGGGCGTGACTGTGGGTTGGGCCACGTGCGTACAATTTCAGGTTGAGTGGGATTTATAAAGAGAAAGTTCCAGAACTTTGCGTCCGCACGGTTTTGTGCATCTGTATTTTTTGTGGCGTATGCACATATCTAGTTTTGTCTGTACGCTCTGTTTTAGTGTGAAATCTTCGCAAGGCGTTATATAGGCCCCAGGATTGGGGGAAAGGTGCTGCAGTGTTTTTTTGGAGCAACTCACTAGAACTGGCATTTAAATAATGATGTGAGATGTGAGGGTGAAGAACCTTTTCAAGAATTAAGGAACTTTCACATAACAGGTCATTTACTAGGTTAAGGTTTATTCACAGATCCTTTATGGAGGTTCTTCAAACTTTGCTGATGCATCTCGTTACAAAAGTGGTTCTCTAAAGAACAGTCGACTGAAAGGTTCTTTGGGGAGGCCAAAAAAGTTCTGTGGCTTCAAACAAAGGTCCCTTTCTGTGAGTTTATACAGAATGAATTGGTAAAAAGGCAAATGTTCCATTCCTGTACTGATTTCAGTCTGATATGAATAAAATATGTTTCCACAAGTGGTGCTTACCATAAGTTCTACACTCATGAAAATGGAACAGCGTGTGTGTGTGTGTGTACTTAGGAGATTTTGAGTCATTGTTCTGTTCAGTCTGTCCAAGTCTTCTTATTCTGTCAACAAGAAGCCAAAGGACAAGTCAGAGCACCAACCTTAAAAAAAAGCCTGCACTTATAAACCTGATAATTGCAGATGGTTCAAATCAACAGTCCATTAGCAATTTTCTCCAGAATAAAAAAAGACTCTTCTAATTATGATTCTGAGTCACTTACTGTTAATATTGTTCCTCTTTAGTTTAAACCAGGATCACTTAAGAAAGATCTCATAAAGCATGTTTTTGCCCAGCATGGGCTCTTGTTTCAGGCTCTATAACCCCAGCTTGTCATTGCTCAGGAGGGGCAGACAAATAAGTCCCCCCCTTCTTAATTATTGATGTTTGTGGAGACCCCTGCTCAGGACTTGAACCCATGACCTCCCAATCTTGGAAGCATCATTCCTACCACTGCGGCACAGGATCATCAAATATGACTTTCAGATGAGGTCTGATGTTCAAGACATAAAGCTAAAGGCTCTGATTAGAACCCACAACATCCAGGTTTTGGAGGCAGCTCTCTTACCACTGAGCCACAGGATCTCAAAGTGATCGTACCTTGTTTTTTGACATTTCACTTTCAGATGAAATGTGCCATACAAGACATAAAAGCCAGATTAGATCCCAAGACCGCTGACCCTCGCCAACTTTTTTATATTCTACTTTCAGATGAATGTGGTGTGCAAGCGATAAAATACACAGCTCAGATTTGACCCCACACCCTTGCAGACTTGAGCCTACAGTTTAAACCAGTGTACTGTAGAGGCTCTACTTATTGTTGGACATTTGACTTTCAGATGAAGTGTGACATTCAAGACATTAAAGTAAGGCACTGGTTAGATCCTAGAACCTTGAGACCACAGCTAATGCCAGTGAGTTACTGGGCTTGACAAGCTCACTCACTTATTTAAGATATATGATGTACATGATGTATATGGGTGAAAAATATTCATCAGTTATGAACTGAGACAATAAGACCAGACTAGAGGCCACTGCAGAAGGTCCAAAATACATATGCTGGCAACACAGGGAGCTGGTTTTAGTGTCTGACAAATACACACACAAAGGAAGCATGACGTTGTCCAAAATGTCTTGGTATGCTGAAGCATTTAGATTGAGCTTCACTAGAAGTAAGGAGCCTAGCCCAAACCCTGAAAAACAAGTTGTCCCAAAACTTTTGTCCATATAGTGTATAATCAGTGCTGGTCACAGTCAGGTTTAGTTTGTGAGGAGCCTGATCTTCCCACTATTGAAAACAGGACTATTAAACACTAGAGGGCGCCCGTGGGCGAGCTGAGTGGGGCAGAAGGGGCTAAACTTCTGTGTCAGAGAGGGTTCACTTTTCAAGGGCTGTCATCCTGTCTTAATATTTACTAAAATATTCAATGTTCGTTCATTTTGATATCAATGTAAATTCACCGCTTGCCTCCCAGCTACGAGTGTTTGCTGAGCTGAGCTGCTGATTTGCTGACAGGTCGCTGTTGGAAAGTCCTGTAACTGGAGCTGAACAGTGTCTAAAATCAGCAGAGGTTTTTCCAGATTTTTTTTATTTTTCTAGTGTGTACTGAGTGACGGAATCCAGCTGAGAGCTTTCCACGAGCTGGAGGCTCTAGCTCTGACTGTAACTGTTCCTCCTCACACTGACACCTCACAAAAACTACCTGTACTGACTCTAATTGTTCCAGCAGCGGTTAAGACTGTACACGAAGGCCTCGTTATTAGCTGTCTCTTCAGAGACGTCTCTTTTACTCGCTCTCTTTCTCCCAAGTCTTGGCTCCTCCTGAGGTTTCTTCCTTCAGGTTTAGGGAGTTTTTCCTCGCCTCGGGGCCTTGATTCGGTAATGCTGCTTTTTGTAGTTGTAAAAAGTGATCTAGAAATAAAATTGAGTTGAATTGAAAGAGTGAACCACTTTTACAGTCATTTTGTTTACAGTCATTTTGGTATAGCTGAGGACTGAAAATGTTCATAATACAGGGAAACCCAGAGTTGGTTTAAAGGCCATTAAAGTGGTTTGATAGAGGCCCCACTGATGCCTGGTTGTTTCTTACTAATCTAAGAATCCAGAGTGTCACTGATTCCTCTTCTATTGTTACTGTTCTTACTATTATTATTACTATCACTAGTACCACTAGTTTTACTATTACTATTAATAATATTGTTACAATTATTCAGGCATTTCTAACATTACATTTGAAGAACATTTTCCCACATTTAACACAGTACACAGATGTAAGAGGTTTGCCACACTTACCAATCATATTAATCAGATATTACTGAACGGAGGTTATTGTGGTAAGATTTAATATATTGCCAAATGTGGAAAGGAAATAATCCCATATGCTCAACGTTTATTTCCACTCCTGGTTTTTTAAATAGTGGGATCAACAGCACAGCTACACTGCAGCCTACACATCATACATATCATACACGCCCAACATTTTCCAGCCAGTAAGGAAAGCCTAAAAATAAATCTGTGCTACTTTAAACCTTGACACACTCAACTCGGTTTGCAGATGTTTGAATCATCACATTTAAAATGCATCGCATAATTATTATACACACTGCCACATACATATGCAAGCTTTATAAATGTACTTATTCATTATTATTATTATTAGTAGTAGTTTGTTTAGTTACTCATTTTAACAAATGAGTAAAGGGATTTCGTCAGTTAAGCTTTGGGGTTTTGCAGAATATGGGGCTGGTAAAGATTTAGGATTATTTCCAAATCTGTTACTCAACAGTCTTTGAGAAGAAAGAGCTTTTTGTTTTTGTTCTCCGCCTGGTCCCACACATCCAGGCTGTGGTGTAACTGGCCTCCGCAGTGCACATTTAACATTCTGGAGATGAAAAGAGCGAAAATGCAGTTTATTAGTGGTGTGTTGCTCTTCAGCACTCTGGCAGGCGGTGGGATGATGGCCACATTGGTAATGTATCTGATTTTCATGCTGCTTGTACAGTATTTAATTGAATATGGTTTCAGTTGAGGCCTATTAAACCAAGGCTTTGTTGTGTGCAGTGTTCAGTATGTGAAATAGATCTGTTCTGAGTTACTCTGTTTGTGAGATCTTTCAAAGCCTATCAGTTTTAGAATGCCATGTTAACACAAGAAGGTCAAACAGTGCAATAGTGTGAGACTGTGCCAAGACACCAGCTTATACAAAGCACAATACAGCTTGAGCTAGGTTGGTACGTATCTGAAAAATAAAGCTTTAGTGTGCTTCATTTGACACTTTTTATCTAGCTTCTAGAGTAACTACTGGACTAAAACTGGGTTATTTTGTCTGGTGTGACCCTATAGTGTAGCACTTTATCAGTTCATCAGTTTGACCGAATTCATTGTAGTATATACTTTTCATATATTTATATAGTTTTTAAACTTACCACATTGGTGGTAATATAAATATTTTATTGCTATTTAAATATTATTTATATTATATTGTGAATCCCTGCAGTGTCAGCCACTCCTAACTTCAAATCTAGCCGCTATACTACAGGCTAATTAATGCTACTCAGAAATTCAGTCTTTATTCAGCACAAAATATATGCCAGAGACAAGTTTTTTAAGATATATGCACATATATACGCATATGTGTGTAGTATATAAATAGATATATATATATATATTCTGTAATATATGCTGCCTGCATTCAGCTTGCAAAAAAAAAAAAAAGATTTCACAATAGCCCATTCCAAAGCAGCCTTTGTTTTTGTAAATGGTTAAGCTTTGTTTTTATGTTAAGCTAGAAAATGTCACTTTATTGACTACTAGGCCCCACCGTAAAATGTTTGGTTATTATTATTTTTTATTCATTTCGGCCAGAGTGTCCCTTTAACAGTAAATGTGAAAGTGTTGGTAGCCATGTTTAAAACAATCTCCAAACAATAAAGACAATGTTGTTGTGTAACTGAAAACGTGGCTTTAATTTGAGTTCAGTTCATGTCAGCTTGACTGTTTGAGCTGAAAACCTTTGTTTCCTGAACTGTGATGGGTGTTCGTGCAGTAGTTATGGTCGTGCTTGTGTTTTTTGATGGTTATCTGACTGTTAAAGCAGCCCTATCTGCTCTATTGCCAGACAGGGATGAGTGTGTGTGCAGCTGTTCATGGTCCACAGATCTTATTCAGCAGATACTCAGCAGGCAGCTCTGATATCTCTGCTGTTATCAGCTCCCTCCCTCAGGTTGTGTAAGGCTGTCACCGGTGCCCTGTGTTCACAGTGCACAGACAGCAGCCTCTTTTTTATCAAATCCTCCGCTAAGACCCTGTGTGTCAGCGCAAAAACGGCCTCCTTGCCAAGTTAATGATTGTTGTGATCTCTATAAAGGAAACACTGACCCTGCATGCGCGAGAGAGGGCTGTTTATAGACTTTTAAAAGAGGATTTGGTGTTGGGTGCTGCCTGCTCTTTCAGTAGCTACTGAAGGGCAGCCATGCGCTTCCTAGGCTCTGCCGTCCTGTTCTCCATCGTGATGCAGGCTCTGGTAAGCAGTTTTATGAAAGAGATTTTGTCAGAAGCTTCATCTGGGAAATGATCTGTGCAAGTCTGAGTCTGTGTGTGTGTGTGTGTGTGTGTGTGTGTGTGTGTGTGTGTGCGTGTGTATGTGTGTGTGTGTGAGAGAGAGAGAGAAAGAGAGAGATTTAAGGGAGAGCGAGACACCAAAAATGAAATGAAGTGTGTTCACACTAATTCCTTCATGCTTTATGTGCTTCTCTCAGTCTGCACAGGTGGAGGACTGGCAGATGGCCAAGTCTATTTATGACTTTACTGCCACAGATATTGATGGCAATGAAGTGTCCCTGGAAAAATATAGGTAAAACAATTACTTTTTAATTTACACAATAATAAGAATGATAATAATAATAATAATAATAATAATAATAATAAGAAGAAGAAGAAGAAGAAGAAGAAGAATCTAATGTTTATAAAATAGATTTAAAATTGCAATAATACAATATAATACAACCAATAATACTCAAATCACATGCTTTTTGAAAATTTCTAAATTAAAAAAATTACATCAAAATGTGTCATATGACATAAAACCTATAGGCAAAAAGCTTAAATATGCCAATTTCCAGCTATTTCTGGGCTCCGATTTATCTGTGTGAAATATATATTTCTGTACATGTTATATTTTGTATTTTATCTTTTTTCAGTCAACAAATCATGTGACCAGAGGTGCCCAAATAATTGGAATATAATATAATAATAATGTTATATAATATAAAATGCTATAATTTAGTCAAACTATGAGAATAAATAGCAAAAATAAAGTATAATAAATAATAATAAAAAATATATAATAAATAAAACATTTAAAGTGTTTAAAAGGAATGCCAACATGCTGATTTCCAGCATCACCATTTACAACCACACAGATATTTGAAAAAAAAAATTAATCACAATCAGAAACACAGATCCTGCACAATTCTGCTCAATTTTGATGGTGCGCATGAAGAGAGGCAGCAATAGTCTGGTCCACCCTGCTTTAAGAGAAAGGGGCCTGTGGTGTCTGGCTGCAGGTCAGTGGGCTGCAGCTGTGAAAGTCATGGAGAGAGAAAGAGAGAAAACAAACTGACCAGCTCAAACAGAGCGACAGCACAGCACTGCCAGTTCCATTGATCCTTTAGGTCAGTACACAGGGTCACACAGTAATCTGTGCATGTTGCTCAATATCTTCAGAGCACGAGAGCAACATGTTTCCTCATAGAGACCACTTTCAGGAGGCACAAATAATAAACAGCATCAAATTATCATTACTGTATGCAATAAAATATTTTAGCAAGATTAAGCTTATCTGACATTTTTCATGTTTGTTCTGATTTCAGGGGCAAGGTGGTCATCATCACCAACGTCGCCTCCAAGTGAGGCAAAACCCCCGTAAACTACTCTCAGTTTGCAGAGTTGCACGCCAAATATGCTGAGAGAGGTTTACGCATCCTGGCCTTCCCATCCAACCAGTTTGGCAACCAGGTACAGACCTGTCCCTCAAACCTCAGGAGAAATGATCATCAGAGTTTTATTGGGGCTGGGGTGTGTGGGGCTCTTTCTTTAAAGGGAAGTTCTTCCAGTTTTTAAATGTTCTGCATAATTCAATGAGAGATAAGCAAAGTCTTTTAAAGTGGTTTGATATGAATTGGCGCATTGTAAAGGAACTTATCAACACGTATTGCTCTACAGTGATGGTGAATTGAACCAGGGGTCTCACAACACAATTATAGACATTTTATTTATTATCCAAAACCCCCAGGGAATCAATATTTGTCATCCGAGTTTATACTGTATATGTGATGCTGTAAAAATGTAAAAATAGGTTTCTTTTTGTGCTGTTTATCCTGCATGTACAAGCAATATGTTTTAGGTTCTTAAAGCTATCAGGCATTTGTGTATCTTTATTTGTATTTATAATCTTTATTTGTATTTGTGAACGTTACTTAATGAGTTCCAATCTTTATTTGTTAAAGAGTTCCAATCTGGTTGGAACTCTTTTAAAGATCCTTTAACCCAGTAGCAGTTATTATGATTGATTATAATTTTGTTTCCTAAGAAATAAATGTGGGCTCTCAGTGCTACACAGTGTAACAGTGCACCATGTGATCAGTTGCAGTTAAATGTGATGACTGTAAATTTCAAGTGCTGAGAGTTTTCTTCTGTTTATGTCAGGAACCTGGCACCAACACACAGATCAAAGAGTTTGCCAAATCATACCAAGCTCAGTATGACATGTTCAGCAAGATCGACGTGAATGGGGCGAACGCTCATCCTCTGTGGAAGTGGCTGAAGGAGCAGCCCAACGGCCAAGGATTCATGACCAAGTAAGGTTCTAGTCACGTCACCGCTACAAATACATTTATTTATTTCACCTACCAAGACACTTACAGCACCAGTCAAAAGGTTTTGCACACACTAACGTTTACGTGTTACTCACTTGATTATATTGATTAAAAATACACTTTACTAGCCAGAAAATGTCATATTTTTCATTCATTACTACTGACCTACAAAAATGTTAGATATTTTGCGAGCTATTAGGTAATGGATGAAACAGTAAATGAGTGCATTTAAATTCACGGTCTAAAATTTGCATCACCACGCAACCAGTTAGGAAAAACCTGTTGTATGACTGGTAGTGTGTGGTCTCAGTTTCAGTGATTTCTTACACTGGAATGTGTTTCATTGCAGTTTTTACAATACATCTGTTACATGAAGATATATTGGTGCCTCAGTATGTCAGTGTGATGTGTGTTAGATCAGAATTGATTCAACCAATCACACTCACTGTATTCACTTCCACTGCGCAACTGCATTACCATGTCTGACCTCAGCACTGGACTTCTGAAGAGTAACATGTCTTTCTCTGTCTTCTAGCTCAATCAAGTGGAATTTCACAAAGGTGAGCATGTAATCTGTTCATTTAAGCCTTTAAACTGATCTTTATTTTCAGATTCTACATGAACTCACAATAACTTCAAAGTAGTTACAGAATAATATATAGTAGTTACTGAATGTTAAAGTTTAAAATGAATAAATACAGCAGGATAAATCTCAGATATCACTACAATGTCGTTAATTTTCTTTACAAAATAATTAAGTGCAGCAGGAAATCTTTCATTAATTTCTTTATGATCCCAAAAAATTATATTGGTACAATTTAAACATTCTTTTCGAAAATACACTGAACAAACAAATGTGACTTACAGTAGTGGAATGTTTTGTAGATTTGCAGCTTTTTTCTCAGCTCTTTTACTTTAAAGAAGCATCAATATTTAAATGTTGCGATTAAAAATGTATAACTTTTCAAAATTGCTGAAGCTGAATCAGGCATCCCAGAGCACCAATGTATTTTTACAGCCTTAATAACTGAATAATAAGCCTAGAGTTCAGTGAATATGTAGAATATTTTATCTGCTATGATTAATCCCACTACCACTGTGTTCCTTTTTTATTGTCCCTTTTTGCTGAAAAGAGATTGTGAAATTAATGTCTGGGTGTGATATTTGCACAGTTCCTCATTGACCGCGAGGGCCAGGTTGTGAAGAGATACTCACCAATGAGTAATCCAAGTGTAAGTAAAACATTCTTCAATTAAAGTGGATTATATTCGTATAACATGCACATGCTGTGGAGAAACATCTAAGCATCTGAAGATGCCCACTGTGTCCAGATTTGTTGTACAGTTTATAGCTCTTTTTACATTATAATGTTACATTGCATAGTTTTAATGTCTATAGGTTATGCTGCTTCTACTTCTTTTCTTGTGCTCTCCACTTTGCTGCTGTAACAATGCAAATTTCCCACTTGGGGGCTGATAAAGGGTAATCTTACCTTAAACCTAATTATAACTGGGATTAGTAGCCATACTAGTCATTTAAGGTGTTGAATAGGAGATATATTGGGTATACATTCACTACGAAACCAAACCCCTTAATTTTACCCCTTAAAATTACCCTAATTTTGACCTTAATTTCCAGGAAATTAAGGAAAATTAAAGGGAAAAGTGCACAGATTAAGGAGTAAAACTACTGAAATTTCCCCTTTTTAAAAATGTGTCCCTTAAATAATAGAACCTCCTGAATGAATGCCTCAAGTTTAAGATTAAGGGGTTTCACACTCATGTCTTAAATCCACATTTAAGGTAAAATTAAGGGATCGATTCCCAAATTAATGGCCACTTGGTGTATTTTCAGGGGGAAATTAAGGTAGGGTTAAGCACATTTTAAGCACATTGTGTTTCATAGTGATTGGCTCAGTTATCCAAGCATTATGCAGCTATGTCTGTTCTCAGTGGTGGAACTGGGATCTTAAGGGCAACATTAATAGAACCTCCATACCATAATTACCTCCAATTAATATAAAAAGCACACGTAATTTTGTTTGCTGTGTCTCAGTCAAGTTGATGCTCTTATGTAGGCTTATGGTTAAAATATGTTATTCATCATGGCTTCCGGTGAGTCATGGGTGTAGAAGTGGCATTCAGAAGTGACAAGAGTGGCCCTCCTGCATTACAAGCACCATTATGGTTTCATCCCCTGCACTGTTGGAAGTTATGCCATGGTCTATCCTTCTCTTTCAGGTGGTGGAGAAGGATCTACCCAACTACCTGTAGGCCTGACTGCAGCTTCACTTTAACTGAGATGGTTGATTAGCTCCCCAAGTCGATCCCCCGTCCTCTCCGGTGGGCTGCTGGGTGTCAGAGGGGTCAAACCCATGGACTTATGACGGTTTGTCTGGAAACTCGCTCTGCGGAAAGGACAGACCTGATGCATTTGGCGTGCAAAACCTCTTGGGGGGGTCACCAGGACACAATCAGTCAACCGGAGAGGGACCCCATTCCTCTAGTCCTCTAATACTTTTACCTGATGATGTAGATGCAAGTGTAATAACAGCTGAGCTCATTACACACAGGAGTATTTCTTAATACACACACATTTTCACCTCATTTAGTCCAGATATCCTGGCTTATCAGTAGTTATATAAGTAAAATTGTTAAAGTGCACAACAAATATACTCATTTGCTTATTGTATTAATGTCTCATCCCTGCTTTGCATTCGGTGTTGTAGTGAAATGTAACGGAATGACAGAAAAAATAAAAAAATAATGCAAACACCATGTACTCAAACTCCTTGGTTATTTTATAAGGTGCACCTTCCACATTGTAGGTTTACAGAGACTGACTGTAGCTGATCAGTTTATACACAACATATCAACCCCCTCCCTCTATCCCACCTATTAAAGGGAAAAAAACACCACTGACCAGATAATATTCAGGTGGTGGATGATCCTCAGTCCGGCAGTAGCACTGACCTGAGATGTGTGTGCTGCATTGGTGGCACAGAAGCACTGTCGAGTGAAGTTTATTTCTATAGCCTATTATCATGCACATAGGTCAATCAGTGTGTTTACAGGAATAACATAAATATATTAAGCATGGAAATTGCAGAAAGTAAAAAAGAATAGAAGAAATAAAACAGTACAAAGAAAATCAATAAAAGATGATTCAAAGTGTGATAAAAGTGCAGATATTTATTGCTGTTTTTTCTGTACTTACTGGTCTTATTAGACACACCTACCTTGTTAACCCTTTATTGTAGGTAAACAGAGGGTGTCTCTTTCCAGGCGCTATTTTTGTCCATCAGTGGTCGTTTTCTGTCCTCAGAGTCTCAACCCAGTAGTGATCCTTGTACCAGCACAACACACACCATTACACCAGTGTCTCCACTGAGCTCAGAGTGGTGCACCACCCAAGTAGTATCTGGTCAGTGGTGGTCCTATAGTGGTCCATTTCCATTGATGGGGTGGTATATAAAATCACACTGTCGTAAGTGGACCGCAGAGAAAGAAATCTACAAAAAATAGGATATGGGATAAAGTGTTTTTCTGTTAGCAAATTTAACATTAAAATAAACAAGAAAGCGGTAACAAGTACCAAGATTTGTTTTGTTTGTAAAAGGTACAGTTGCAAGAAAAAGTATGTGAAACCTTTGGGATTACGTGGAGTTTTGCATGAATTGGTCATAAAATGTGCTCTGAGCTTCATCAAAGTCACAACAATAGAAAAAACACAGTCTGCTTAAAATACATGGAATGTTTACATGTTTTTTTATTGAACATAACATGTAAACATTGACAGTGCAGGGTGGAAAAAGTATGTGAACCCCTAGCCTAATGACTTCTCCAAGAGCTAATTGGAGCCAGGAGTGAGCCAACCTTGAGTCCAATCAGTGTGATGATATTGGATGTGTTGCTGAAAGCTGTCCTGCCCTTTAAAACTACATACCAGTTTTGGGTTTACTGGTTTCAATAAGCACTGCTCGATGTGAACCATGCCTCACAGAAAAGAGCTCTCAGAAGACCAACCATCAAGAATTGTTGACTTGCATGAAGCTGGAAAGGGTTACAAAAGTATCACCAAAAGCCTTGATGTTCATGTGTCCATGGTAAGACAGACTGTCTACAAATGGAGGAAGTTCAGCACTGTTGCTACTCTCGCTAGGTGTGGTCGTCCTGAAAAGATGACTGCAAGAGCACAGCGCAGAATGTTTAATGAGGTAAAGAAGAATCCTAGAGTGTCAGCTAAAGACTTACAGAAATCTCTGGCACATGCTAACATTTTTGTTGACACATCTACAATAAGGAAAACATTAAACAAGAATGGAGTACATGGGAGGAGACCAAGGAGGAAGCCATTGCTGTCCAAAAAAAATATTGCAGCACGTTTGAAGTTTGCAAAAGAGCACCTGGATGTTCCAAAGCACTACTGGCAAAATATTCCGTGGACAGATGAAACCAAAATTGAGTTGTTTGGAAAAAACACACAACACTATGTGTGGAGAAAAAAGGCACAGCACACCAAAATCAAAACCTCATCCCCACTGTAAAACATGGTGGAGGGAGCATCATGGTTTGGGGCTGCTTTGCTGCCTCAGGGCCTGGACGGATTGTTGTAATTGATTGAAAAATTAATTCCAGAGTTTATCAAGACATTTTGCAGGAAAACATAAGACCTTCTGTCCGCCAACTGAAGCTCTGCAGAGGATGGGTGATGCAACAGGACAATGACCCAAAGCATATAAGTAATTCAACAAAAGAATGGCGGCTTCAACAGAACAAAATTCGCCTTCTGGAGTGGCCCAGTCAGAGTCCTGACCTCAACCCGATTGAAATGCTGTGGCATGACCTTAAGAGAGCAATTCACACCAGACATCCCAAGAATATTGCTACACTGAAACAGTTTTGTGAAGTGTTTGTGTAGTATTATTTTAAGCAGACTGTATTTTTCTATTGTTGTGACTTCGATGAAGATCAGAGCACATTTTATAACCAATTCATGCAAAACTTCATGTAATCCCAAAGGGTTCTTTTTCTTGCAACTGTAGTTGATATTTTGTGAGCTGGTGAGGAGAACACAGATTCTGTTCCAGATTTCTCCTCAGTTCCTCCAGCCATTGTTTGAATTTGTGAAGCTCCATTAGCAGCTCCTGATTTTATTTAATGATGGACTATTTAAGTCAAGCCAGCTTTCTGATGGAAACCACAAGTAATACTGGACTTCCACACGGAAAACACACTAATAAACTGAACATCAAATCAGTATTTACTGTAGAATTATATTAGTATTCATCCTTTTGTGTTTTATTTAGTATATTTAGTAACATTCAAGTGAAAAAAACTCTCACCGCTGATCTAAACAGTTTTTAAATATTATTTTCATAGGAACCTAAGACTTTTGCACAGTACTTAGACTTCTTTAACAAAGCACTTAATTTATAAGGAGGAAGCTTTGAACTGTTCCAGGTGAGAATGCATGGCTTATGGTTGTGGGTCTGTATTCAGTGATACATCTCGGGTTATGTCTGATGTATATAATCCTGATACGTCTCTTAGTAGGACCGCAGAGAAATAATCTGAAACTAAACCTGGTGAAATCGTGTTTATCCACAAAGCTGTCCAACCAACCACCCATCAGTATCAGATCTACATCAACTGTAGCTTTTAAAGGCTGCTAAAAACCACACCATTCTATTCTGCCTTCTTTTAAATATTTGCACTTCTACTGCTATTTTAATGTTCTTTTATGTATTTTCTATGTATTCTTTTATTTCTTCCATTATTTTATTCTATTTGATTATATTGTTTTTTATTCTGTTCCTGTAAAGCCCATTAAATGGCCTTTTGTGTATGAAAATGTGCTATATTAATAAACTTGACATGATGTGTAAAAATGTGTGTAAAGATGTGTGTGTGAGAATCTGTTTGCATTCAGCCTGTGCTGCCCATCGAGAGCAGTGTTAACCAAATTCTATTTTGTTCTATTTTATTTAATTTATTCTATTCGTGTAAAGTACATTGAATAACATGTTGTGTATGATAATGCGCTATATAAATAAACGGGACTTGATGTGTGTGTGAGTATGTGTGTGTGTGTGTGTGTATGTTTGCACTCAGCCTGTGCTATTCTATTTTATTCTATTTAATTGAATTAATTTTATTCCCGTAAAGCACATTGATGTGTAAAGTGTGTGTGTGTGTGTGTGTGCGTGTGCGTGTGTGTGTGTGTGTGTGTGTGTGTGAATATGTGTGCTGCCTATAGAGAGCAGTGTTATTCAGAGTAAGGACTGTGTGTGAGCTGAGCTCCAGGAGGAGAGCCAGACTCAGGGACAGCTAAGCCTCTCTGTACATGGCAGTTCAGATGAGAGGTCCTAGACGGACATTGCCTCTCTCGGACCCTCGCATGGTTCTGTTGCTGGAGAAGAAGTCCAGGTAGACTGAAGCAGAGACAGGAGCTGCTTGGCTGGATGGAAGCTGCGGCTGAGGCGGAGGCTGGCCTGAGCGAGGCCGGGGATGAGAGCCCCTTATCCGGGGCAACGGCTTCAGACGAGCCGGAGATTGGAACTGGTGACAGCTACATGCTGGAGGCGGGGGACCTGGGTACGTACAGCCCTGGAGACTCTCTGTAGCACTTTATTTTCATTTTTTAGATTTTCAGTGTCACTAAATCCTCCAAATTCATCATTTATGTGAAGCGTGACGTTACACCTGACCATAGTGATGCTTCTCTTACTGATGCTAGAGGACTCGGCTAGCTAGGCAGCAGAGCTAGCCTCCAGGGCTCGCCAGGAAAATTTAACTAATTTTGGTTTCATTTTGTGCCCCATACGAATCATTTAAAGATGATGGAGATGATCTGTATCTTTTGAAAATAAATAGCCATCTAAATAAGCATAAATTATGCTAAAAGCTGGCTTTCAGCTAAGCTACAGTAGCCACAGAATGACAGATCAGCCCTGGCTCCGCTGCTCACTCAGTCATGTAGTGGGACTTACAGTCTGTCATGCACAAAAAAAACGATTTTTAACACAAAAACGTATGAAACGTCATCTTAATCGCTTCTGAGACATTTTGTAAAGTGATATAAATGATGACAGGGAGATGACAGGGATGTCAGAGAGAGAAATAAGTCATGTTCTATGGTTGGGAGCTTAATATTAAAGGTTGTTTTTGTCTTTGTATGCTGTAAAAAGTCTTTATTTTCAGTTTGACAAGACTAAACACTATCTAGTTTCTGTGGTGCTGTACTCATTTAATCTTGTCAGAATGAGAGATGAGTCCTGTTCTGTAGCTAGTCTGGGGCTTAAAATTAAAGGCTGTTTCTATGTTTATATGCTGTAAAAGTCTTTATTTACTAAACTAGAGCTTATTTACTAAACTAGAGCTAAACTAGCTAAAATGCACTGTAAGACTAATATAGTGCTGTACTCAGTATTTAATCTATAAAATTGTAATAATTGGTTCAGTAGCCTCTAGTGACCCGTGTTTAAGTTAACTTACATGTAGACCGAGTTCTTATAGAAATCCTGTATTAATCAGTATAGTATCACCGTACACCTTTTTGTATAAGGACAGTGCTAATAACTGCAAAAATCTGAATGTGTGCACACTATATGGATAAAAGTATTGGGATGCCTGACCATTACATCAACTGGGACTTTAATGACAATGCAATCAAACACATAGATTTTAATATAGACTTGGTCCATATAACTGCAGCTATAACAGCTTCCACCTGTCTTGGAAGGCTTTCCACAAGATTTTGGAGTTTCTGTGGGAATTTGTGTCCATGCATTCTGTAGAGCATTTACGAGGTCAGGCACTGATGTTGGACGATAAGGTCTGGCTCACAATCTCCGTTCCAGTTCATCCCAAAGGTGTTGGATGGGGTTGAGGTCAGGGCTGTGTGTGGGCAAATTACCTTTTTTCACACTGAACTCATCCGACCATGTTTTTGTGAAGCTCGCTTTGTGCACTGGCGCACAGTTATGCTGGAAAAGAAAATGGCCTTCCCCAAACGGTGTCCACAAAGAAGCATAGTGATGTCCAGAATGTCTTGGTAATTTAAAGTTTTAAGATTGCCCTTCATTGGAGGTAGGGGGCCTAGCCCAAACACTTCAAAACATGGTCCCAGTACTTTTGTCTATATAGTCTATATATCTGTCAGTTATGAACCTGGTAAAATGGCAAAACACACTAAGTGGTTAGACACTGACTATGATAAATAATAAATAGATTAAGTGAAAAGGCAGTGTGGAGATTAATCTACTTGCCTCCCTGCAGAAGAAGATCTTGGGTTTGATTCCTGGGCATCCCGGAGTGCGTTCTATCTGGAATTTGCATGCTCTCCCTGTTTCTGCTCCGGTTTCCATAGTCCCAACACATTTTTGCCAGATGCATTGCCCCTATATGTGAATGTGTGTGTCCTGCAATGGCCAGAGTGATTCTCCACCTTTCACACAGTAACCCTATGTGACCCTGCTTAGAAATAGATGTATATTATTGATTTTTAAGAAGTGATGAACACACAACCTCTTAATGAGACTGAATTTACCTTATTAGCAATGTGAGATTTGACTTGTACTGATAATCTATTATAATAGTACCTCATGAGCCAGAAACGTTTCAGTTTTTAGTGCTGGAGACAATAGTATTTCAAACTGAAATGCTCTCAACAATAAATACACAAAAATAAAATTTAGAATGATCAGGTTTAGAAGTGGTTCTGAAACAGCTGAAATTAGTTCAGAAATGTGTTTCCTAAAAGCTAGGTCTTTTCAGTTTGTTTAACGTTATTGTTAGTGTCCTTTGCTTGTTCAGATCATACCTTCGATATATTATTGAGATATAGGAACAGAGTACCTTACTGTAAGAGGGAGGACAACTCTGAGAACTAGATGAGTTCTGGGTGGCATCTGCTTGAACCCTTTATGAATTGAGAGGACTGAGGAACAGGAGGTCCAGGAGGTTCCTGGAAATGGAAGAGAGAGATGGAAGTTTATCAGGTGTTAAATTGGAAGGAACTACTTCATATCTCTCTGTAGATCTGGAGTCATCATAAGGCCCACAGCTTAGATTGTAAATTATGTTTGGAAGACAACAAAACCAGTTTATGGACATTGTGCTATGCAGAATATTACCATAATGGAGCAGTCCTGCATGCACAAGCAGAATTTTTTCTACACACCATCACACACACCATCATACATCTACACACCTTTATACACACCATCACACACACCATCATACATCTACACACCTTCACACACACCATCATACATCTACACACCTTCACACAC
>JBBPCY010107611.1:17500-19466 GCA_037974405.1 Brachyalestes nurse | reverse complement strand
TTACTTGAGTACATATTTTGCAGGATATTTGTACTTTTACTTAAGTACTAAGCTTCAGTACTTCCTCCACCACTGCTTACATGTAAAGGACACAGATATTAAAACATATCTCATTGTACAGAGTTTATCAGACTCTAAAACAGGTAATCTGAACAGGTAAATAGCCTCAAATTAAGCAGAGTTAAAAGACTCCTATCAAGTAAAATCAATTTTTCTTCACTGTTTTGACTTTCCAATCCATCACTATCTATATGTGAAAATTAAGCTGCAAGAACAGCTCGTTTTGAATTTGCTGTCACAATAACCAGTGTATTTACATACGTCCCATTCAAAGTCTAGCAGTTCACCCATTTACAAAAGGAAGGAGTTTGTCAAGGCACCATACAGGGCAGCCAATCACAACAGAGGTACACTCTCAAAGGTACTGTAGCCAATAAACATCTGTTTAAATGTAGTAGATGTATAAAGGTTACGAATGATCGTGTAAAAATGAAATATGTTGGTTTTATGAATGCCAAGAATGGGATTCAAAGAAAAAAAAATACAAAAAATGTTGTTTATGGCTCCTTTAACAACAGTAAAGTTTTTTTCCCCCCATCGTTTCTGTGTAGTCAGAAATGCCGCACACTTTTATGAATATGGAAGCAGTCTGCACCCACGTGTAAATAGAAAATTAGTCATGAATTCACATTTGGCATTATAAATTCTGCTCAGAAGCAGCAGTTTGAGAGAACATGGCCTTTTAAAATGCACACAAACACACACACACATACACACAACACTATAAATGAAATATCAGGAGAACGTTTTACAGGCTGTTTGAATGAGCGCTGCCTCCTGAACTTTGCTGCCTTTTGACGTTTTCCCACGAGCCGCTGTGAGGAGGAACTCAAACATTTCGAAAGTCACACACCACAGTTTGTCTAGACAAGGAGAACAAAGACAACAAAGCCAGGGGGAAGGGCTGGCAGCCCTGTGGAAGCAAGAAAAAACCCTCTTCACCAGAATTTAAAGAGGGCAAGTAATCATATGCTCCTTCGAGCGGTCCTTGTCAGGAAGAGCTTCAAAAATGGAGATTGTCCATTGGAAAGACCTTGAGCTGGACAAGGTGGACAGTGATTCATGGCCGGTGTCTGAGCGTCTGAAATGGGAATAAAATGGTCTGAAATGGGAATAAACAACCTGATCTCACGAGTTTTCGTGCAGCCATCACGAAATACAATTTAATCAAAATACGGTGCGATCGCGATTTAGGGTTTTTTTCACTTTTTCGTGCTAGGACAACGCTTCATTACCCTATGTATTGTAATGCGCAGTGTGTAACACCGCCGGTATCTGCGCTAACTGGTGACTGTTAGGGTTAGGTTAGGGTTAGGGACTTTCCTCATCTTATGGCATTTCAGCCTGTTTTCACCGCTTTGCAAACAAAAACGATAAGAAATCAACTCATTATTTCTCTTTTTTTTTGCACAAAAAAGTAAAGCGTTTTCTTAGCGCGTATTTTGGTGAAATTGTATTTCGTAAAGGCTGCACGAAAACTCGTGAGACCGGGCTCGAATAAAATGGTCTGAAATTGGAATAATACATTACTTTATTGATTTTTTAAGCATTGCCGTTATCCCCCACTGATATTTTCTCAGGTTTGTTGATGCATAAAGAAGGATGCCATGAAACATTTCAGCAACTTATCATTTGGAGATGTTTAGGAACCTGTTGTCTTCGAATCAGCACTGGTGTGGGGAACGTGCAGGCTTCTCTCTAACAGATGCTCTAGGAAATGCATGATATGAAGGGTTGGTTTCCTCGACTAATGTTGGACCACACAGCATTCAGAATGGAGCTTTTCCAATGAAAGAAAAATGTAGGACAAGGCTTAGAAATTAACCCGAGAACTTCCCAACTTCGTTTTCTTGTGTTGTTCTTACTTCTACTACACCTACCTAATCTAATCAGTTTTTTAAGCAGA
>JBBPCY010107611.1:0-12500 GCA_037974405.1 Brachyalestes nurse | reverse complement strand
ACAGTCCTCCCTCAGTTTCTATTATTTCTGTCAGAAAGACGAAAGAGAGCAAGAGAGAGAGAAAGAGAGTGAAAGAGAGAATATAGAGACACAGACAGAGAAAGACAGAGAGAAAGACAGAGAGGGAGAGAGAGAGAGAGAGAGAGAAAGAGAGAGAGAGAGAGAGAGAAAGTGAACGCATTAATGGTAATTATATGCACGATGTGTCTCTGTGTGTATACTGGGTTTTGGCCACTTCAGTCCTATTCAGCTCTGTTGAACAACATTCATCTCTCATTGTTTACACAATACGCGATGCGGCGAATCTAAATGAGTCCTGTGCAATTACAGCTTTGCTTATAGAACAATTTAGCTCAATTCAGTTTTCTTTAAACAGTGCTTTTAAAAACAGTCATTGTCCCAAAGCAGCTTCTCCAGAAATGCCTCCCTAATGAGCAGTGCAGAGGGAGACTCCCTAAGAGCATGGGGAAGAAATGCAGACAAAAACTACAAATCGAAAGAGGATCCCATCCTCCATTTCAGGCACGTGCACACAGAGCCCCCAGGTAGTGCCTACAGCCCCTGCCCTTTGGACCTCAGACTGTATAAGTGCCCTCTCAGCCAGCATGTATAATATTTTTACGGCCTCCACCATTATTCGAGGAATAGGGCTCATGGGTCGGCTTGGGTTGCACAAGATTTACCGCTCCTGAGAGACCCCTCTGTTGCAGTACTGACCACCTGTGTAGATGCTAACCAGTTTAATGTGCATTGTTCTTAAGGGGGGACATTTCCCTCCATTTCCTCCTAATTATCTGAGGAGTCAATGGAGCACTAAATAACATGCACACACACACACACACACACACACGCACACACACACACACATGTTCTGGCGTGTGTTTCTGGAGACATCAGAGGAGCTGTGAATAGAACAAGAACAAAGCAGGGTTGCCTTGGGTACCACCCAGGAGTATAAGAATCCCCCGCAGTGCTAAAAGTGAGACCCCTTGTAGAGGATGGTTCCTGCCACACTCTGTGACCATGTAATCAAATAGATGGGATATTCTAGGATGGAGGAGGTGTCATTATTGTCCACTGCAGCAGTCTTTTTTCCCCCTTTCCTGACTGATGAATGAGAAGCAGGACAAGATGAGTATGAGACCATCTTCACCTTACCCCAACATTTCCCAAGTTTTAATTATTCAAGCACCTAATTTAAACCTCCTACGTCCCTCATGGTGCGTACACATCTTTTTTTGTGGAAAAGGCTTTCAATCTGTTTTTAGTTTTACATTTTTAAATGTATATTTAAATCCATCAAGCAAAAATTCTTCATGTCTTGAGACAACAAAATAAAAAACTTCACTATTTAATTTTTTTTGGATGATGTTTTATGCAAAGCCTATCAGGACCTCTCAGGAATGCATGAGAACCTCTCAAAGGAGTCTTTGCGGTGGCAGATCAGCAAGTGAAGAGGGTTCAGGCAGCAGTGCCATTCGTGGCAAGAACATTTTCTGTTATGCCAGCTAAAAGTTGCCTGTGCTGGTTAGCATCGTCGGACCAATGTACAGACGGCTGCCTCATTTGGAAGCCCTATGCATTATCATTATTATTTTTTCCAATTATTTAGCTTCAACAGACTAAGGAAACTATCTTACACTGATTACACCAGGCAACAAAAATTAGTTTTATTACATTTTTTAATGTTTCTTATACTATCTCAGCATGCTGATTTTGGTGGTAACGTTTATTTTCATGTAGCTTCAAGGGTTTAGTTAGAAACGTCATTTTTTGAAAAAAAAATTTGTTATACTTATAACTTTGAGCTTTAAGAGTTATTTGCACCATTACTTTATATGTGCATGCAAACTAAAAAAAAATGTTGTTGCTCCCAGTAGCGTTACTATTTTGCAAATTAGCATCTATGCTAAATATGCATTTAAAAAAACATCTCTAGAACCATTGAAGGTAGGAAAAAACTGATGTGATTTTCTGAATCAGCGTGCAAAACTTGACTAAGAAACATCAACAATTGCAATGAAACAGACCTTTCATAGAAATTTGTATCATGGGGCAGCTGGTGGCCTAGTGGTTAGGGAGTTGCCCCGGCATTCAGAAGGTTGTGTGTTTGAATCCCAGCACTGCTAGTGTCGTCACTGAGCTACCCTTGAGTAAGGTACCACACCCTGCTCCCTGGGTGCCCCTCATTTGTGGCAGCTCTCTGTTTCACTTGGTGAATGGGTTAAATGCAGAGAAAGAATTTCAAATTGTTCATACTGTGTGCTGTGGTGTGACTATAAAGGGCCACTTTATGATATTATGAATTCTGGAAGGTTTACATCCCTTTTACACTTTACTGTTACATTGCTATGTTGTCTACTTACTGTGTTGTCTCAGATTTACATCCCGTTCACACTGCTGTAATATTGATATATTGGCTATTTATTGTATTGTTACTGTCATTTCTTGAACTTTGTTTAATAATACCTGCTGCCTCCTGTGCAATAATCAAACTTATGGTGAAGCTTTGGTTTTCATCTCACACTAAACTGTTACATACATGACCAATAAATTGTTGTGGTGTCTATTTATTGTGTTCTTTGTATTGTCTCTGTTGTAACTTGCACTCTGTTGAATGTTGCACTGTGGAGAAACGCTGTCTCATCACACAATGTACATGTTCACAGCTGCTGGTGACAATAAAGTAACCTTGTACCTTGATTTGTCATTACCACAATTATAATAGCTAATGCACTTGTAGTGATGTCATACAGGGCTCTGTTACATCATACCTTTGTTGTCATGAAATCAGACCTCGTTATTGGCTCTTTACAAAGTTTCAGAGCCTTTCAGAGTCATTATAATAGACTACTAGCATCGGAACCTGGCACTGATCATCAGATAAATAGATCGGGCTCTATGATGCATGGCCTAATCGCTTGAAAGGACGAGTTCTCCTGAACATTTCTTTCAGTGTGCTCACTCATTTGAACAGAACAGACAAACACACAAACACACCCCTGTTTTTTCCCCTTCCATCTATCCTGTTGGCATCTTGTTTAGAGAACATTTCACCACATCAGTGGCACCCACACTAGCTCACAGCACAAAGCCAATCCCACCCTGCGTCACCGGTGTTCCGCAGAACAGAGCCCGAGCAGGACAAAATGAGAATGAGACCATAATCGACACCTTACGCCAGCATTTCCCAACCTTTAATTATCCTGCACATTTTAACGTTATCCCTACTCAAGTGCACCTACTTTAACCCTCCTAGGTCAGGCACGGTGCACACACAGAAAGAGCAGAGTCTAATCTGTTTTCAATTGTGTATATTTAAATGTATATTTTAATCTATATGGTAAAAATGCTCAATTTCTTCTGAAAACAGGAAAAAACCCTTATTTTACATGAGCAGTACATATATAGTATTTGAACTCTATTTTGGATTATTTCGGATTATTTTTCGTGCAAAGCCTAACAGAGCCCCTCAAGAATGCACGAGAACCACTCAAGGGCGTCTCTGCGGTAGCAGATCAAGTGAAGAGGGTTCATGCAGCTCAAGCGCACCTACTTTAACCCTCCTAGGTTTCTAATGGTGTGTACACATTTTGTGGAAAATGCAGATTTCTTTTGAAGATCTTTTCAATCTGTTTTCAGTTTAGTCATTTGAAACCTATAGATTAAACATTTCCAAAGCCCTTGAGAAAACCGGATAAATACATTTGCAATTTTAACAATATTAATTATATCAATATTATTATGTCATTTTTTTGGATTATTTTCAGTACAAAGCCTAATAGACCTCCTCAAGAATGCAAGAGAACCACTCAGGGGTGTCTTTCGGACCAGCATGTGAAGTTCAGCATGTGTTCATGCAGCAGAGCCACTTGTGGTAACAACTTTGGTTTTGGTAACAGGCATAAAAGTCCTCTCTGAAAAGCAGTTTTAGCTATATGACTTTAGCTATACATGCAACCAGCTCCTGAGTGGTACCCAACCCACATACCACAATCCACCATCTACCACCAGTTATGGTGGACAATCATCGTAATGCTAAATTCACTATGTGATGTTGGTGTTTTTTGAACACCACAACTGGATGCATTATATAGTAAAGAAACTTAAACCATGAGTTAACTCTGTGAATAATTATAAAATGGAAAGCACTGTATTCATGTTTTTGATCGCCTGATGAGGGGCTGAGTACCGATTGTTAAAAGAAAAATTTTGGTATTCAAGTTGCCTTTGTAATCCTATGAGGATTAAGCTGTTACAGAAAGTGAATGAGTGAGTGAATTGCCTCTGTAATGTATGGGAACAGAAAGTGGAAGATCAAGTCGCTTTAAAACAGTGTCTAGGATTCAGAATCTTTAACGTCTTGTAGAGGGTGACTGGTCAGGACAAAATTGGAGAAATGAATCAGTTTTGTGGAACTAAACACATAAACAGACTCATAAACAGACTTCAAGACAAAGATCAGAGACGTTACAAATAAAGACGTGTGTCACTGTTTGTTGCGGTTGAATGAAAAATAATTAGCCCAGGAGTGCAGCTATGCATTCAGCCGTCCTTAACCATAAATGGCTTGGTAAGAGCCAGTGAGCTAGTGCTCCCTCAGTGATTCAGTGGTAAAATGCAAGGCACTAAATGCAAAGAATCAGAACAGGGACTGGTTCAAATCCATGCAGTGCCATTTTTTTTTTGTAGAAACATTTTTTGACCAGTGTTTGGGTAAAGGGCAATGGAGTTTGTCATCCTGTTGCAGCAATAAAAGCTTCCACTCTTCTTGGAAGGATTTTTACAAGATTTTGGAGCCTTTATGTGGGAATTTGTGTCCATTCATTCTGTTGAGTATTTATGAGGTCAGTGATGTTGGATGAGAAGGCCTGGCTCACAATTTCCATTCCAGATCATCCCAAAGCTGTTGGATAGCGTTCTGTGCAGGTCAGTTAAGTTCTTCCACACTTAACTCATACAACCATGTCTTTATGGACCCTGCTTTGCGCACTGGGGCTGAATAGAAAAGGTTCTTCCCCAAACTGTGTCCACAAAGTTGAAAGCATGACGTTGTCCAAAATATCTTGGTCTGCTGAAGCATTACGAACACCCTTCACTAGAAGTAAGGGGCCTAGACCAAAAAAACAGGTGTGTCCCAATACTTTTGTCCATATAGTGTACATTGCAGTCGACAGGAGCAGTAACAGTACTAGTGAGAGTTCTGGTTAGTAGGACACTTGGTGTAGATCAATGGGATTATTTTGGAGATTAATAAGGGCAAGTGTTTAGGTCAAGTGGGCAGGCTGCAGGCTATGGGAGAAAAAAAAACTCAAATAAGCACAAGACCAGCAGTTTTACAAGACGAAAGTTGGCAGCAGTATGGATTTGGAACCACCGGACCAAATTATTCAAACATACAGAGGTCATTGAGTATGGAACACATCAAATATGTCAAATTCATCAGTACATCTCCAGCATGAAATACTATGCAGATATCGCAGTATGGGAGGAACACTTGGGAAATTTTCCCCACATCATAAATGCACATTTCAGTCCAACAGATCGAATAAGAGCTTGCCAGGTAGCTTTTTCTCTCGAAATGTCCAGGGAATGTAGCTTCTAGAGTTGGAGAGAGAGACAGAGAGAGACATGATACATGATGAATAGGAATTGATCCAGTAGTTGGGCTTTCCTCTTTGTGTTCTGAAGCCCACACTTTCTCTTCCAAGCACTGTTGCTGAAATGTCTTGAGGCGAACCTGCTGAGATCGGGATTTACTTACATTCTTACATCACAGCTGGACAGAAAAGTGATAGAGGTCGTTGGACATCACCCTACTGGACTCAATAAACCCTGCAATGTATAATAAAAATGACAATAAAATAAAAAGTCAAAAGTGACCAGTAAAGCAATGGGGTTTGGTACTATCACAGTACAAGACCCAGTTAAAAGGACACAAGGTGCAGCAAATGTAGATATAAAGTAGTAGTGTCATCATTCTATCGAGTTTTTTCTTCGGCCCACCACCAAATACTTCATTCTGCTTTGTGGTTTCATATTACAAACGTAGTCATTAAAGTTGCTCCGAGCTTACCCCTCCCCCCTCAGTGAAGCGGAAAAGAGGAGTGAAAAGAAGAAGAGAAAGTAGAAAAAAAACCAGAAACAAGACACACAGTAACACATTTTGTAACACAGATCAATTTATATTAGCTTCTCATAGCCTTTGGGAAAAAATGAACAACAACCACACAAAAAGAAACTCAAACAAATTTTACACAACAAATCAAAATAACAAATTTCTCCTATTTTCTAGGCCCTGTGTATAAGTGTAAGCCAGTTTGTCACTGGAAGTGGAGGGTAGTTAACTGTGGAGGGCATGAGACACAAGGACCCACAGCCACATGTCCCAGACTCAGCCGCATGCCCAACCTCAAAAGACAGTCCACAGAGGACCAAGAGGATGGTCCTGCCCCCTGTACAAAGAGGGCCACAGAGGAGGGGTGGGTAGGGAACCCGCAGGACAGGTCCAGTTAAGAGTTCATTCTGCTTGAAAAATAAAAGGTATGAACAGGTAGTTTGCCTCTTCCTTGCCTCAGAACCACCTTCTACATTCGACAGAAGGCATTACACTAGATTTACACCAGTTAGAACATTGTTGTAAGGATTTGATTGCATGAATGCACAACAGCATTAGTCCCATCACTCCAGTGAATGTGGTTCTACTCAGATCAGTGCTGGGGGCTTTATGTTCATGTAGCCAATGCTTTTCACGGTTGGCCTACAACAGCAACACAGGGTTATTTGATTGGGTTATGGTACTTTGGGTTATGGTACTTTGGACATGTAGTGTAGCTGATGCAGTTTTACATATTTTGCAATCTCTGAAGGAACCTCAGGAGGAGCCACCTGGGATGCCTTTCCAACAGACTTGAAGAGGATGCACATATTATCACACCATCCTGGCTGAGAAACCTCCTGGAAATCGTTTTTCTTTCATTTATAAGTATCAAATGGGCAAATATGAAGCATTTTGAGCGTAAGATTTAAGATCAAATTAGTTTTTACATTAATGAAAAACACATTCATGTACATTCAAACTGAGACTGTGTGTGTGTGTTTATGTGTGTGTGTGTGTGTGTGTGTGTGTGTGTGTGTGTTTCCCCATCACAGATGGACCAGCTGGGAGGAGTGTGTTACAGTAAAGAGCTGTATAGAACCATTCCACATGCAACAAGGCAATAAAACACGGTGTGTGTATTACACAGCAGCTGGAGGGACATAAAAGTGCTTACTCTGGGATAGTAGAGAGTTCAGAGAGTTCAGCCCTGCCTGCAGGAAAATGAAATGGAGCTGCAGTGGGTTAATATTTAATAATCCCAAATGTAAATATTTCACAGTTCAAATGTAAATATTTCCAGAATGTAAATGTTGTGCATCTGTGTAAGTGCTCATGCTGGATATAATGTATAATTAACTTACAGTACACACATAGTACACATAGGTCATCACTGTTACTTGACAACTATTTCAGACATAAGTTTTATGACAATATATATGATTATTGCAAAAATGTTTTCTCATGATATTCTACAAAATCTGCAAACACACACATACCTGGGTTGGCTCTTTTTACTATATTAAATGAAATCAGGTGTGTTGCTAATGGAATTTTATAAATCCACATAATTACTGGAGACAAAGAGTAGAAATCTGGAGTCAAACTTGTGTTCTTCTAAGCAGCTCACAAAATCTCAATCAATGTTTTTTGAAAAAAAGAAATCTGAATACTTTTTACTGCTTTCTTGTTTGTTTGCATTTACTCTGATGTTCACTTCTGGTTTTGCGGGCAGAAAGAAACCCAATGGCTTCAAACAATTTACATAACTGACTTTTTCACAATACTGTAGTACTGTGTGTGTGTGTGTATACATATACAGGGCAGGATGATTATACAACTTCAGTATTGTTATTTGACCACTCCTCCTGGCAGTATAGGTACAGTTCATTTAAACTGGTTGGTTTCCTGGCATGGACCTTGCAAGAAGGCCATTCCAGAAGCTTCATGTTAGCTCACTTTATCCATCCCAAAACCAGTTTTGATGTGTGTTTGGGATCATTATCTAGTTAGAACACCTAAGTGTGTCCATGTTTTAACTGTCAATCTGTTGATTTGAGGTGAAGCGGAATAATTTGGAGCTAGTCCTCCTTCTTCATTATTCCCCCCAGAGCATGAGACTACCACCACCATGTTTGACAGTTAGTACAGTGTTCCTAGGTTTGAAAGCCTCACCTAGACTCCTCCAAACATACTTCTTCTTGTTGTGGCCAAATAACTCGATCTTTGTCTCATCTGACCATATTTTTTTTCTCCAGAAAGCTTGTGGCTTGTCTATGTGGGCAGCTGAGTTTCAGTTGAGCTTGAAGGTGTTGATTTTGGAGCAAGGGCTTCTTTCTTGGTCGGCACATTCTCAACCCATGGCGTAAAACTTGCTTCACTGTGGCCAGTGACACTGATGTTCCAGCATCTTTCAGCTCATGGCAGGCTTGAGTGTTGGTGGTCCTTGGCTTCTTCTTGAACATCTTAACCAGTTTCCTTTCATCTGAGGGTGACATTTTGGGTCTTCTTCCAGGCCTTGGCAAAGTGGTGACACATCTGAATAACTTGTTCTTACGTACAGTTGTTTGAACTGATGATCTTGGAATCTGCTGTTGTTTAGAGATCGCACCAGTAGACTTTCCAAACTTGTGTAAATTTACAATTCTCATTCTTAGACATTCACTGAGCTCCTTGGACTTTTCCATTGTTCTATGGGAATTGGTCAATCCAGTGAATGCTGTCAAGCACATCCTTTTCATGAAACTATCAGCCGCAGTTAATCACGATCACTAACAGGAAGTTAATAGGCCTTGGCCTTGTCAAGTTAAGGCATTCTAGAATCTTCAGCACCGCTTAATAAGGGATTTAGATGGGATTTATGTATATATTTGAGCCTGTATGTATAATTGTGACCCTGTGTTGATTAGAGACAATCCTAAATAAATTCAATCCTGTGCAACCAATTCTTGTTTTGAAAAATCATAGAAGTTGTATGTTGTGTAATCATTCTGTATATCTATATATAGTGGGTTATATCTCTAAAAAGTGTCAAGTTTTTTCTATTTTAAAACACTTCCCCTTTAAAATTTACATTTCAGAAGAAGTAAGGGTCTCATTTTTGAAAAGTCTTCTGAAAAGTCAAGTTTTTCCCTATTTCACCACATTTAATTCAACCGTTAAGGCCCTTAATGAGCTGATGAGTCCGGCTGGGCGTGTTAGAGCGGGAAGTCGTTAAACTGTATGCTGACCTGCCCTTCAGGGTGGGAAATCAAACGTTAAAAGCTTACTTAAACCTGACGCAAAGCTCTCGAGTTTTCGGGTTTTGGCATCCGTGCTACTGTCTGGAGCTGAAAAGCAGAACTGCGGGGCAATGCAGCGCCCAGAAAACTGCTGTAACAGCATCATTAACACATAGAGAGCTCCATATTATTACTGCCGCTGCTACGGTATTGAGAAATGATGAATTTGAAATGACTTGGTTTTCCATCAAACGTACTTTTCTTTTCACTCGCGATGACAGAGATTTCCGAGGGTCCATAACCTGAATAACGGACAAAGTAGTTCTCTGCTTTTTCTTTTTTCTTTTCTATTACAATGTTTGTATTATATATTTTTTTAATATTTACCATATGTATTTATTTTATAAATTAATTTATTTCAATTATGACTTTTTAGTTTTTGATCCGATGTTACAATTAGGTTTGGGTCAGGTGCAGGCATGGAGGTATTTAGCTATGTTTGTGTGTGTGTGTGTGTGTGTGTCTTTGTGTGTGTGAATGTGTGCGTGTATGTATGTATGTTTGTGTGTACAGAGAGCACATGTAGCAGAACTAAAGCAATATGGGAGAAGGCTATTAGTGTTAGATTTCTCTCAGCCTTTAAGCAAGTGCACACAAAGCTTTGAAACCTGAACTGCCTCTACATGCCCCATCAGCAAATACTCTGAGCTTCGTCACTCTGAGATGTTTGTTTTGGTTCTCAAACTTCCTCTTTTTTTGTTCTCAGTAAAGTGAGAAATAATTGAGGTAACTGGTGGAACAAATGATGGATGGTGCTGCTGAAACGAGAGAGCGAGCTTTCGGCACTAAAAGACTAATCCAACCCTTTATTCCTCAATAGAATGAAGATTTATTGAAGGGGAATCTGTTGAGGGAGGTGAGAAAATAAATGAAGACTTGGCATTAAATTGAGTTTTGGTATATGTGAGTGTATTCAAATGACTGTGACCAGGATGATCTGACCAGATTTTATTAATTTATACACACAGTTGGTTGTCTGTCGTAGTGTGAGCAGGAATAATGGTGTACAGGGAGGAACTGTTTCCATAAAGCTGTAATGAAAGGAAAGTTTCTCTAATATGCAAGAATGTGAGATAAGCTGTCTGCAAAGTTTGACTAGTCTTCTGTACTTGTATGAGTCCACATTTCACAAGAGTCTACTCTGCTCTGATAGGCTGAAGATTGGTCTTCTTTGTTGGACTAAAGTCTGGTCTGCTTTACTGGATTAGGGTATGATCTGCTTCTTTCATAGAGTCTGGTCTACTTTGATGTACTGGAGTCTGGTCTAATTTGATGGACTGGAGTATAGTTTATTTTGAAAGACCAAAGTCTGTCCTACTTTGATAGACTGGGGTCTGATCTAATTTGATGGATTGGAGTCTGGTCTACTGTGATGGACTAGTGTCTAGGTTACTTTGATGAACCGAAGTCCAGCCTACTTTGATAGACAAGGTCTGTTCTGCCCTGATGGACAGGAGTCTGGTCTAATTTGATGGCCTGGAGTCTGGTCTGCTCTAATGGAATACAGTCTGGTCTGATGGGCTAAGCTCTATGGTCTAGATTCTGGTCTGCTCTGATTCATCAGAACCTGGTCTACTCTGAATTGACTGGAGTCTTCTGTGATAGAGCTTTGATGGGCTCTAAAATCTGGTCTACTTTCACAGACCATAGCGTGCTTTGATGGATTATAGTATGCTCCACTGTGATTAACTATAAACCGTTCTATTCTGACTGTCTAGACTTTGGCCGTTTTGGTGGACTAAAGTCTGGTGTGTTTTGACAACTGTGTCTGAACTGCTGTGATTGCCTACAGCCTGGCCTTCTGTGAGTGGTGGATCTCTAGCTTTTTTGTCCAATTAGACTAGCCTGCCTGCTTTGACCGTCTTTTGCCATAAAAATAGACTGCACTGTTTTAGTGCTGCCTGTGTAGAAATGTTTTAAATGTGTCTTAAAGAATGTTTTTAATGTCTTTAATGGAATGGTTTTTACTTTTATTTATGGAGCCGTATCAAAGACAAATTTCTGTTTTTTACTGCAAAACAGATAATAAAGTTATCTATTCTATTCTATTCTATTCTATTCCATTCTATTCTACTCTCTACCACCCCTTCCATACCTGAGTCTATGAATTTGGTTGCCCTTCATGCTGGGGTGCCAGACATACCATACTAGCCTGGTCTGCTTTGTCCAACCAGAACATGATTAAAATGATCACCTAATTCTAGCTAATTGATCTACCAATTGTTTGAGGAAATGAGAGATCATGTGTCAACATTGTTATTCATTGTCACCTGGTCATTCAAGTCCCTAACTGGTCATAAACGGCCTTGTTACACTAGTTACTTTACTCTGAGGCTCACGTACAGTGTACGTGTGTATAAGTGTGTGTGAGCCACTGTAGCCCGACAGCGGAGGCCGATTTGGACACTAGGTGCCTTTTTGACAACAGGAGCCATTCAGTCCCTGCTGAGCGACTTGGCCAAGTGGCACATGAATTGGATACAGAGGCTCTGTGTCTCACTATCAGGACAAAACGAGCCTGGCCACACGTACCCTTTGGAGCAAGATGCACTAATCAGATACAAACGCGGGGCATCATGGGAAAGCAAGGGAAAGGGAAGTGAAGAGAGGGGTGTAGTATGTGTTCAAATTGAGTCAACTAGCTGGAAGTTGATGGATTGATTTCTAATAAGATATTTGTAAAATAATTGTAACTACTGGATGTGATGAACCTACCCAAAGACATTTATAATTGTAGAACACAGCAGTGGAATGCCAGGTTGGATGTAGAATCGAACCTTGTGTTCAATATGTGGGACAATCATGCTAAATTTGAATAATTTCGCTTTTGACTGTACTTGTTTGAGAGCAACACAATTTTAGACGTAATTATTGGTAATGCATTTACAAGCATAGTGATCAAATGTAACCATTTATCAGCTGCTAATATATGGTACACCATTGTTCAGAACATCATACCTGCAACCAACCTTACTAAGTATATATTTTTATGTAAGGAGTTGTTACACTGAGTTGCCAGATTTCTAGGTTCACATGGATTAAAGTTTTCCGTCGCTATGACGGATTTCCGTCAACTGAGTGCACTGAAGATTAATAATGAAATTGATGCAGATCGGTGTAAG
>JBBPCY010107602.1:0-19468 GCA_037974405.1 Brachyalestes nurse | reverse complement strand
AATAGCCTAAAAGCAAGATAGCTGAAATATTATACAATTAAATATCTTCTCTCATAAAACTAGTGAATTCAAGTGCACTTTAATATTCTGAAGGAAGTGCATGAACAAAGTGCGTTCAGAGCAAGTGCTTTAAAAACTGCTGAAAGACAAAACAACATTCTCAATAGGCCTAAAACAAAATAGTGTATTAAAACAAAGACTGGCATATAGTAACTAATCACTAGAAAACTTTCTTGCCTTTTCAAAAACACAGACGGAGTGTGTGTGCTCGAAGGGTCTTGCCTCTTTGGTGCTTCATACTCTGCATGGCGATCGGGATGTTTTGATTTTATATGATAAATTAATCCGGACGTTGAGAAAGTCTTTGTGGATGCGCCCCCTCTAGAAATTTCGGCATTGCGCGCTTTACAAACGACTTTCCGTGTGTCTTTCTTAGATATTATCGAAATGCACCCACATGGCCGACATTCTGACTCTAATCCAATCTGGCGCCTGCAGGCTGCGGTTGTGTCATCATTGCGTCATCACTGTTTCGGTCGTGTTAAAAAAGAACTTCGCCCGAAACCGAAAATGCATTTTTTGCCATTTTTGGCCAAAATTTTCGGTGGCTGAATATTTGGTGCCTTAGGAGCCACTGGCTACTAAACATATTTGGGTGCCAAATTATTCTTTTAGGAGCCAAAATCTCTGTCAAATGTGATATAAAGAAAAAATATGTAGTCATGGCACATTATGTCTCCAGTCATGAAAAGAGCGTTTATTTTTCCTACATTTTAGAATGCACTGTGCAACAGGTTGCCAGGCCGTGCGAATCGTTTTAAACAAAACTCAATCTGTCAACACTGCTCTTGACAGAGATCCGCCGGTCGCGACCTAGTCAGTTCTTTGACTAAATTTGGGAAAATTTGGTGCCGTTTGGGCATAGACATAGAATATTACTAGACTGACCACAGTATACTGATCACCGTCTGAACATCTGGAATCATCTGCACCTGTTTCTTCAATGGTTCAGGCCTTAAGTAAAATGTGCGCTGTTATACTTGGTTATTTCAGAATATATATCAGTGATGCATGATTTAAACATGGTTACAGAATTTGTAATAGTTCATTACAAAATGGATACTGTTGGATACTTTTGGCAAAACAAGGCTTGATGCCCAGCAAAACGTATCTGTACAAAAACAAAAGTATGTGCAGTGTTTGGATTCTTTTGAGTTTGTCCAATTGCAACATTAATTTAAAAAGATAATTTAGACTACCCTTGCAAGCCATTTTAAAGCTCTTCACACATGTAATTCATACAGGATTTAGTCATATAAAATGCAATATAAAAATAAATTTAAATGAGAATAGGGTCAATCAGCCATCACAAGACCTAGTATGAGTACCACAAAAATGCTGGAAAGGCCTATTTATGAACAAAAGCTCATACATTATTGGAGAAGTTGAGAAGTGGATCTGCTCCTGTTGTTTTTACAGTCAAGCTACAGTCAAGTTTTCAAGTGGAATGTGTAAGTGTATTTTCTATGCTTATAATGGCTTGCCACTTAAGCGGCAAGTAACTGCTCGTTGTGTGTGTGTGTGTGTGTTTCTTCTGCTGTGCAAAGTGAATCATTGTGGTGGCCCTTTTATTTTTACATTGATTTCAGTTTTTACATAAAAGTAACATTTTGGAGGCTGTTGAACATTTGGATTGATTGGATTGATGTTGTGTCCTATTTAATTGGACTTTAATGGGAAATATAAATACATGGATGCTGATACCGTATAATGGTTGAATGTGAATAGTCTATACATCACCAGCGATGATACAGTTTCCCCCCTGAAGTCGCGGTTCAGAGTTTGCGGCCTCAGTCTTTTTTTTGGAAATTTCCATAGAACTGTACACATTGTTTAGCACTGTCGAGAGAACACAAAGAAAATGTGACTTGGGATGGTGAAATGCCCCTGTATTCAGAGGCATGAAGTTTAAAAGTAGCCAATCCGAGACCATTATTTCTCCTTGCTGCTGTCTGGCTGCTGCCCTGTAATGCATCTCTGGCAGATGCAGTCCAGCATTCCCGCATCATAACAGTTTCCCCCATTTACATTTAAATTTTATTAAGCTGACTTTAAATAAAATGTAAGTATTTTGGGAACATATTTGGGAGAATATTTAGGATTTAGACTTTAAAAATATTTATAGGCATTTTGTTTACCACATTACAAATACGTGTTTTTTCACAATTTGCCAGTGCTCTTAGAACGTAACCCCCATGAATTTTGGCGGTTGATTGTATTCCAAATGTGCACCAGGTATTTCTAAAGTGACTTTTTTTCTTGAATTAATTTCTAAATATTACTTTTTTGAAGATGTACACCAATTTCTTAGAAATGCTAGAATTCAGACAACAAAGTGTCAGCACTGTCAGATTGGAAACTCAATTGGGCTGGTAGAATGGTGCTGAAGAAGGTCAAACTTTCACTAATCCAACCACACAATGCCCTCCTAATGTTGCGGGAAGGGCTGCTCCCAAAGACCCGGCTAAGCCACTGGAAGAAATGAACCATGGAAAGGGGACACTTTCGAGGCATGTCATTCCCTGCACACCCCTATCAGTCAAGGGGAATTAAACTAGCAAAGCACCGAATACTCACGCATGATTGATAGTTGTCAGGAAGAGGCTGCCTAGGGCATATGGGATCAAACTCAGGAATCTCTTGTACATTTTGTGGCTGAGGGGGCTCATTCCGCTGGGAGCATGCCAGACAAACTTGCACGTGACCAGGCCATCGATATCTATCTCTAAACCTAGAGAGGGACTTTGCTTAAGGAGAGTTTATTAATTGTGCAACATGGATTTGTCAGAATGACCTGACCTTTCCCTTTCTTCTACCACTGTTGCTGAAGTAAGTATATGTGTATTGACCCTGGTCAGTGTGTCCGTGGCATAACAATATATACGCCATTAAACACAGTAATTGGAAAATAGAGATTTAGATAAATAATCTTCACATGTCCAGTCACTGTCACTACGTTTTATAGTCATTTGTAAACTTGTGTTTTTATAGTCCTTGGTGATGAACTGAAATGTTTGAGTATGTGAATGTCACCAATAAAAAAGTCTTAAAAATGCTTTAAGGTTCCAGCCCAAAATGGTACACATAAATTGCCAAAACAAGAGAATCCTGCAGTTGTTTTGGTTCATTTATTAATGTCATAGTGATGCAAGCACAGTTTTATGCCATTAATTATGTAGACTGTGGGCTTTGTTGGCCTGTGTATTTACCAAAGGGGAACCCACGGGGCCTTTTGAAACCTTAGGGATTAGTCTGTAATACTTAGTTTGTTTTTATTAATGAATTGGAAAATCATGTTTGGATTTAAACTCAGCAGGTATTACAGAACTACTCACTCCTCACTCATTTTTTCTGACTGTTTAATCATCACTAGGGTTGCAGGTACCCAGAGCCTATCCTGGGGGCAGTGGACGCGAGGCAGGGACTCACTCTGGGTGGGACGCCAGCCCAGCGCAGTATAGAACTAGTCTTTCTTCATATTTTGTTTTATTAGAAACATCTTGGTGTCTTGTAGAAATAACTAAGCAAGCTCTCACATCGGTTAGGTCTTCATATTTTAGTTTTACTCTGTTAGATAAACCACCAAAATAATTAGGAACTGACAGAGGAACAAACCAGTCACTTTCTGGGACTAATTTCACAAGGAAAAAACATCCATCTAGGAAGTCTACTGTTGCTGTTAGTACAAATAAAGATATGTGTATTGACCATGGTCCATGTATGAATTCATAACAATATATGCTCCATTAAATATTACATGGGGGAATTTCTGGTGATATAGTATATGACAGTATGGGTAAATGCTGATTCTCCAGCAGTGTTAAATTACTGAAAGAATATTGTTGGTATATAGCTGCTTATAACTGACTCAATAGCTGGAGGTAATATTGCATAGAGGTAATGTATTATGACCTCCTAAAAACAGTGAAATAATCCTATTGGATAAGATTTGATGATCTCTTTATTTCTTAAATTTTGAGTTAAATTAAATAAAGTTAAATTGTTCTCTAATGACATCAAAAACACAGTGTGAATTGTACCTATAGAAACACTAAACCCTGTTTAACTGAAATCCCACATTAGGTTAAGAAAAATGCTATGAATTTCATACAGAGAATTAATTAGAATAATTTTGTATTGAAATATCACTGGTGACACGAAATTGAAAAAGAACAAAACAAGAATATGGACAATACCTCATGTCCAGAATGAAACTAAGACTGAACAATAATCTTATTTGACGTTGATGCCTTATTCAGTTTTACAACTCAGCAGAAATGGTAGACAATGTAGCAATGGACAAAAGGATCTATTAATTCCATGTATTGTTATGAACACCTACCATAGTTGGTCTCATCTAATATGAAGGTATGTCCACATTCCAAGTACATGAAGAAGTGTGGTTTCTGGTGTCAAAGTGAAAAGACTCCCTCCTTTGGAAACAGGTGGCTCTACAGCCAACAAATCTGAGCTACAAAAAATCCTCAGAATTATCCTCCTATAGGTCCTTAAACAGGACAGTAATACTATTAAATTTAACAAGAAAGCCCAGTGGTGCAGACACTTTTTTCAACAGCTTAAGAAATCGGAGTTGTCACAAACGCTGCTGGGCCGGTATCTTCCCAGTGATAATAGAATCGGTCACCACATCCTCTGTGTTTCTCTGCATCAGCTCTGTATCATCTTCCTCCAAGCAGAAACTACACTAAACACTGTGCAAAGTGAAATCAGTGGCTCTCAGCCCATCCTGCCCCCCATCACTCTTTCAACTACCGCCAATGTAGATCTGTACTCATCTAGAGTGAAAAAGTGGCTAGAAACATTCTTGTCTGTCTTTACTAAATCATGATCTTCCTAAAGAAGGAGTCTTTAACACTTCTCTGCCATGAACAAGCAGACTTCTTATTGCATATATATTTATGCCATTAATTATGTAGCCTGTGGGCTTTGTTGGACTATGTATTTACCAAAGGGGAACCCTCAGGGTCTTATACACTTTTAGGGAATAATGGATGTCTGTAATTCTTAGTTTGTTTTATTAATGTATTGGAAAATCATGTTTGTATTTAAACTCAGCAGGTATTACAGATCTAATATTCATTTTTTTTTCATTCGAAAAAATCTATCTTGGGATCTTGGTAGAAATAGCTAAGCAAGCTCTCACAGTAGTTAGGCCTAAGTTTTACACTGTCAGATACAGCACCAACATAATAAGGAACCAACCAGTAACATCTTGACCCAACGGGACAACTTTATGGGGGAAAACGTCTATCTAGGTCTTCTGGAAGTCCCTTGGCTTTCTGTCAGATGGTCAATGGTGACATCGCTTTGTCAGAGTTTTTTACTGATGGACATACAAGGCTTTAGCTTTGGCATTGGATGTTCTAGTTTAATCTAGAATAATAAAAAAACAGTCACTTATAATATTATCTTAGTGCTATAATACTACTATAATTAAATGGGGGTGCTAACAGAAATTAGCATTGTTGCAGAGATGTGATGTTTTTCTCGTTGTTTGAAAGTGTTTTCATAGTATCGCCTGAACTGAACAGCTCATGGTTTTCCGTTGGTATTCATAGTGTATTATCATATTGTCAAAGCTGTCTATTTCTTTATTTCTTCTTAATTTTGCCATACTCAATTTCATTTAATCCCAAGATACAGTAATAGGTTCTGCCCAATTCATAGACTTAATAATGTTTTTGGTGGTAGGGTTCTGCAACTCAGCCATGTTTTTATGTTGTGCATCAAGAACCTGTAAGACCCTGTCCATTCAGCTTGCCACATTTTTCAATCCCTGCCTTCTGGCAGAATGTACAGGTGACTATGAGGCAGGACAGAGTATCTTAACCAGTGCTTCCGTCCTTATGTTGGGTTGGTCTTATATATGTAAAAATCAATGCAGCCATTCCATCAGTACTGAACTTAATACCACCAGCCAAGCCATGTGGTAATAAAAGAAATGTTGAACTTTGATAAACGTGAAAGATATGTTTTAACTCAGCAACCTGAGTCAAGTATTTTCTTTTGTAAAATAATTACAGATCTTCATCAGCCCATCAGTCTGTCATGCTGGCAAACAGAAAAACAATTTTCCCTCTGACTAATTCATTTTAACACAAAACAATCTCTATAATCATTCATATCTTCTTTTCCAGCACACAAAAAAAAGTCACACACCAAAGATTACTTTAAGGCAGCAGAAGTAATAGGCATATGCAGGGTAAATTGGATCACGATGCGGATATATTGTTTACCTCTGTTCATTTAGATGATGTTCTGTGGGAGCGTGTGTGTGGGAATTCATAAAGACAATTGTTTTCCCAGCTGTTATCCCCCTCCACTAAAAAAACCAAAGAAAATTTATGGCATTTGAGAGTGCGGGCGCCTTCAGATTGCCTCAGTAAACCTGGCAAATTGCTTTGATCCCCTTTTTAATCAGATACAATTGGTGGTTTAGGGACTGGAAATTGTATTAGAATGTTTCCGTTGGAAAACAAAAAAAGGGGGGGGGGAATCTTGGACAACTCCCACATATCCCACTGAGAAGATGCAGGAAGTATGTGAGCACTTCGGAAAGCCGTTTCACAAGACACATATGGGAGCTCAAGCTGTAAACTATTGGGCCACAAATCCTGCCAATATGACAAATTCGGTATTATTCCACTTCCATCTCTTTGTGAGGCTTGCTCAATTAACTGGGCCATCTGAATCAGAGATTGGAGAGGAATTACAGAGCTCCTCGGCAGACAAAAGGATCTTCACTCCCCACAAAACAATGCCAGTAAGAAACACAATCCACCGCAGGCTGCATCCAAGAGGCTAAGATTGACTTTCAATAGGTTCACAGGCTTTCTTTTCTTTTTTTCATTTTATGAGAAGAATGGTTTTTGGATCAGACCGTGTGGGAGAGCTGTAAATAGATTGGGTCTCCTGTGCCACGAAGGAACCATGAGTCTGAAAAGAGGATCCCCAGATCGACGTCTTTCGCTCATTATCATAGTCCCTCAAGTGGCCCTCTGCCCTCCTTTACTTAATAACTGTAGGTGATACAAAATCTACATGCAAGGACATAGAAGACATGTTCTTTAACCCTTAGAAGTCATGGGTTATTACTGCCATTTCCACATTTGTCAATTTAATTACATAATTACTGAGTTACTTAAGGAATAAGTAAGGAGTAGCACGTTCATTGTGTACTGACAAGGTCAAGGCCACGGGTTTACTTCTGTATGTCAGCCATGAAATGACCTACAGAACAAAGTCAGCAAAATTCAGACTGCTTTCACACTGTGTCATCTTTATGCAGCTTCAGTGGCTTAAAAGCTTTGTGAAGTCAAATTGCACTTGAACTGCATAATATTAAGCATTCTGCAACTTATTTTTATTTCAGTTGTGAGTGTTTAAACTTCGCAAAATATCTTTTTGGAAACGATCAATCAAAACAGCAAGGACACCAACAGCAGATTTGACAGAAAGAGACAGAAAAAAAAGTAGACACAAGATGCCCCATTGCGTGGGCAAAAAGGAGAACCATCCAATCGACTTTATGCAAGGTTGGTCATTTTTCATTTAGCATTGTTTCTCCAAGCTAACGTTTAACTACCCCACCATTGCTAACAGCTGTTTAAACAGCTGGTTGCACTGTTTTATTCTCCATTCGCCTGCTGTTATCTTGATCTATGTAACTATATTTATTTCCGCTTCTCTCAATGCCACTTTATTTTAAACAGAGCAGAGTCTTTTGGGAGGATGAAAACGATCATAGAAGCAGAGAGCTCCTCTGAACTTAGCACTCCTAGGACTGGATGAGTGAGGCATCAAGAAGGTCATAATTGTAGCGGTTTACATATTCGTTTACAAAGACTCAACATGATTAAAAATTAACCTTTTGCTGCAAGCCCTCTAGTGGCCAATACACTGCTATGTATAAAAGCAATTTAGTGCGACTGTAGCTTATAAAACCAAACCAATAGTTCAACCAGGGAAAACGTGGTCTCCACACTTTTAGTCAACTCTAATGAACATACTCATAAATCTTCTGAATTGTAAGTGCTGTGGCTTTTTGGTAATTTGGAAAATTGTACACCAGCAAAACCAAGCTGTCCAACTTTTTGTAATTTAAATTTTGTAATTTAATAAACCAATAAATTGAATAAACCATTCACTCTAAAGAGTCTCATTAACTATCCAGAAAACAAGAACAAACATGCATATTGACCACAAAACACACCTTTATATGATTGAGCTTAGACTGTGAATTATGTTTCAATACTGCAGATGATAAAAATGATATGTATATAATGAGATGTGTATATTTAAATAAAACCAATGACTTCATATAGAGAGTGTGGTGCAGATAAGGCCATGCAATCTGTTAATCTTGAAAACTAATGGAACAATTAAATGTGCTGGTGTAACTTTGCATTTGAATTATGTTGTATGTGACTCCAAAGTTCCACAGTGTAAATAAAGCCTTAGACAATATTGCTTCATTTATCTCAGCAGTAGATAGTATATTTGCCTGTAAAACACTATTAAACAGACATAAATACAGTGAAAACTAACAAGAAGTTTTCAATATGTGGAATACTAGAAGAACATTACACTTGATGCATTTGATTGCATAGATTTGATGAACCCATTCAGCAGCATCTGATTCAATTTAATTAATGAGACAAATTAGCTACTGTATGATAATTACAAATGTTGGGCCTTCTTTGAGGAGGACATGGGAAATTGTCTAATATGTTCACTAATATATCAACAGTTATACATTTACACCATATTTTGGTTATAATGCATAACAAAAGTTAGTGTCCATCTATTTTTGTTCATAATACAAACATTCCTTTTCCTCTACAAATGTTACTTTGGCTAAAATCTTTTTATGTGCCCAATATTATTGTGAAGCAGAACAAATACTGCAGGAATTCAGTTGTCATGAAATGTAAAGGGCTCCTTCACAGGCCATTGCTCTTCAGAACATGAGAGAAAGGTTCGCTGAAGCTCTCACCTTTGACAGGTACAAATGGGCACCCTGGTCATGCGTTTAAAGATGGAGTCTGCTCTTGAGCACAGAGTTCATATAGCCCGGTGCCAAGGATACATGTAGCTCATTAAATGAGGACTCTCTATGGCCAGGAGCTACATTACATTACTGGGCTGGGCACATGAACAAGAGCAGACTGAATATAACAAAACAGTTAGGCTGTGGATGTTCTACATTTGAATGTGAAGCACTGTAACCGAGGGTCTGTGTCTTATGAACTGTGTGGCGTGAAGTGGACTGGTTTTTTAAAGGCGTGATTCATTTGGCTTTGATGCCATGGTTTCTTTTTTCTTTCTTGCAGGGTTTGCACGGAAGAAAGATGGATTCATATTTTCATGAGAACCTTTCAGAACGGACCTTTTTAGTCTTTCCTTTCAACCTAAATGCATTTCAGGTCATTGTTCACTATGAATGATGATCGATAAGGATAAATAATAGGACGCACTGAAGTAAGACCAACAACAATAGCCCTTTATTCTTTACTGAGGAGTGAGGTGTAAGCCTCAGATGCAAAAAGAAAGAAATACAGTTACCTGAAATGTTTGTCAATTTAGTGAAATACAGTCAAATTAGTATGTTGCGATGTTGGGGCTTATTCAGGCTGACAGTTTGAATCAGATTTATCTGCCCTTTCAGTTTGAACTGGACAGATTTTCAGTAGTATGGATGAATCTTGGTTTGACTAGTAAAATCAGACTTGGTGTGTTGTTTTCTTCATTTGGGGGTAACGGTTCTTGATATCCAAATATGTGAGAGGAAAATCACTCCAGCATGTCACATATGACAGCTTAAATGTGGGAGTTACAGCTTTTAATGGGCATTTAGGTAAGATTAGCTGTAGTTTTGCAGTGACTTCCAGTGTACATTGAACCTCAAGCTGAATATTAGTGGCAAATTCAATTAAATTAAAATTAAATTCAGCGAAGCAGCTTTACAGAGACCAGGTCGGAGCCCCTAGTGAGCAAGCCAAAGGCAACAGAGGCAAAAACTCCCTAAGCTGGGGGAGGAAACCTTGGGAGGAGTCTCTGTTGAGGTAACTGACAAAAGAAGGCCTCCATGAGTGAACAGACCACTTGCCTATTAACATTTATCAGCAGAAACAAGTAATTCTGCTTTAATCTAATGCTGTGTTAATGTTGTGGTCCAGTTGCTAAAAAGTGAAACAACAGTTGTTCTGCTAATTATAATCATTGAAGGACAGTAAACAAGACCCAAGCTAGTTAATGGAACAGGTTTGCCCTTCCCTAGTCAATGTACTTATGCATGCATTACATTCAGTCCATTAAGACAGCGAAACTCAATACTAACTCCTGACTGTTGGCTGATTCCTGATTTACGAGAATATTCTGGGTTTAATCAGTAGAGCTGTGTGCAGGGGGCCATTGGGGACTGGGGTAAGGTGCTAATGACTGAGAATGGCCTAGATGCTTTGTGTACTTTTGTGTTTGCAGGTGTCTAATTATGGAGTGTTTTACGTTTTGCCCCTTAATGACTCTGGGATGTAGCATGTCATTAGCGAATGTTTTAAGTCAATGTTTGAATTGGTGGAAAATATGTATGAAACAGTTTCTCTGCATCTAATAAAAGGATTTTTTTAAATCACGACCAGCCCTCTAAAGGTGCGAGGCTTGACGTATGGCAATCCACGAGGGGTCAATTAAGTGATCCCAGGGATTTTTATGGTGGTGTTGGCTTTAGCTTTGTTACTTACAAGTTGCAGTAATTCACAGTGTTTTGCTGCATGATTTACTACCTCGAGAAAAGAACAGGTATCATTAACTTGCCATTAAAACGTATTGAACCTCAAATCTACAAATCTTAATTTAGCATGCCTCATTAGTGCAGTATGGCGTGTCGGCGACGGCCTCATTTGCATGTCAAAACATTACAAGACGCAGACTGCCCCAACACTCATGAGCTATTTATGTTCATATCTCATGACCAATTCATGAGCAGTTGAGACCATGCAAACAGAGCGCCTACATGAGTGCATCTCAGCAGCCTTGAATTACCTCTAAGACACTCTATATGCAGTGTTCATTTCCAGGTCATGAACTTTCAACAAGACATTAAGCTAATAAACACGTCCATTGCCTCAGGAGGTTGGAATCCAGCTGCTGATGACGTGACGAGTTATTAACCTTATAAAGAGATTTGAGTAATGGCCAGAGTCTTTTGAACAGATATCAAATTTGTATGGATGCCAGCTCAAATCTGAGCTATAACGGCAAGGCCTAGATTTGATGAGGATGGTAGTGACAAGCCCCCTTCGGTATTTGCCAGCCTAATAAATCGCTCTAAATATCTGGGCTTTGTTTTTAACAATGTGCTGAATGTAGCATTTTAACTGACAAACTGAACCAGCTCCAAGACTGTCAAGGACGTATTAAAGGGAAGTATACTAAGCCTGTGATAAAGTAAGACTCCTACTCTTTACCTACCTCTGGTGGTCTCCTCTAGATTAAAAAGACAAACGCTCCTGCTGAGATTATCACTGATAGTTTTCGTAGGTGTAATACATCTATTTTCTTGGTTAAACCTGGAAGAAGCACCTATATGTTTGCATGAAACCTACGCATGCCATTTAGATCAGAGTATCTAGTTTTTGTCTTGTGCCTTGTTGGCACCAGATGGTAACCTTTCAGCGGGAGAGGGTTTTTTTTAAAACTATTTTACCCATTGCTCTGTTTACTTTATTTATTTGTTTTTATCATTTTGCCTCTGCACCAGCATTCAACATTAACATTCAGTAATATGTGTACATGTGTATAGTGGAAAAACCATGTTGTTGTGTTTTGGTAAAAAAAAAGCCTAAAAATGCCCCAAAGAAGCTCCCAGAACACTTTAATTTCATTTTAAACTCAGTTTAAAGCATTGCCCTTAAAGAAAATGTAAAGGTAAACCCGTATTCACCTCTTTTCGAGGTAAATCCGTCTTTTAATTTAAATTACCCACCGAGATATAAGTATTGGGACACCCAGTTTTCTGAGAATAAAACCTGACTTAACCGGGCTAAAAATACAAATCAGGGCTTGTTGGAAAGGTCTCCTGGAAGGTCGCGGGACAAAAGTATTGGGACATCGCAGCTAGGTGAACGGGTCCCTTTGTATGAAAACATCCAGAAAAAATATATTTATTGCCACAAAACAAACAAAAAAAGGCGGAGGATATTTGTTGTTCCCACGCCGTTGTGGGGATTTCCGTGTAAAACTATGAGTGTGGTTCTCAAAAAATATCTGCGTGTGATTGAATCCGCGACTCCTGATCTGCGTAAAACTGAGGGATTACTGTACACATATAGATATACACATACATATATTCATGCATATATTTACATTAATAGTATAAACATATGTTCAAACAATACTTATATACATTTGTTAACACTTACCTTTATATTTATTAATATAAATTCATATTACATATTCATACCGTAGATTGTATATTATTGTTTCTTATATTGCTCAGTATATTGTTCATTGTGTCATTTGTATATTGTTGTGTTGTGTTTTTTACTGTTGGGTTTTATACTGTCGTGTTTGAGAGATACCATCGACTGGAACCAAATTCCTTGTATGTGTTCGCTCACATACTTGTCCAATAATCACGATTCTAATACTGATTCTGATTCTAAACAGTAGGTTCAGGCCAGTGAGAACATAAACAGCAACTGTCTATCTTTTTGAGGTTGTAAGTTTATCGATTTTTCAATAAGGATCTTAATGATCGACAAATCTCAGTACTAAGACGATGTTAGCCTGGATGGTGGTGCCAGTCGTTTGATTTGATGGCATGATTACATTGGTTGGACCACAGCACAAGCTCTGATTGTAATCCTATAGTAGTTATGAATTAAGATTATCTACCCAGTAAAGATGGTTTATAAATGTATGTAACACAAACAACAGTTTGGCAGTGACATTTGTTGGTATTGTAAAGTATGCCCAGTAGTTGTGCAAAATGATAAGATTTGTTCTATAGCGATAAACTGAGAGTATGTGTTTCCTCACTGCATCTTGAGTGTCCTGCATAGTATTCACTATGTCCACCATGTTTAGTGTGATTTAGATTTTATATGTGATTGTCAAATATAAAAGATTGTCAAATATAAAAAATATTGACATTAAAGGTCTGGGTGGAATGATAATGGCATATTGTTTGTAAGAATCGTCTTTAACTTGAACTGTTCCATTGAGAGTTAGAACATGTTAGAATCTGCATCATTGAATGTTCCACATCACATCAGAGTGGCATTTCAGTGGAAGGCAGTCAGCTGCACTGAAGGGTTAAAAGGTCTGGATGACTCTCACTCTAAAGTCATTAGATTGGTTGAGGTGCTGTTAAATAAAGCACTGTTCTAGTCCTGTCTCGTCCTGTCACTGTCTTTCTCTCTTTCTCTCTCTCTTCCAAACCCATGTCTAATGCTAAATGGATCTGTGTTAGATCTGAGATCTGTGCAAAGAAGAAACAGAAGCCTGGACCTAGAACTTTTTAGAGCATCAAAGGCAAAATGTGAGTGTAAGGAGGTGTTTTAACAGAAAATCCATCAAATACTTTCTTTTCTTGTTTAATCAATTCAGTGTCTAATAGTCTTAATTATACAAGCAGGTAACATTGTATTTCACAGTTAGCATTGTGCTGAATAAATACAATGATACTGAAGTGCACATAATGAAAGTTTCTATTGTGGGGGTTAATGAATATTTTATATAGAAATTAATATTTGAAGTTAATAAAGAGGTTAATAATAGCACTACCATGATGCCGAGTTGTTGAAATATGATTAGTGCAATTTAAATGTAAGAATGTTTTGCATATTAAATAATCATACATATCCTTAATGCCATTATTACAAAAACATTCATCATGGCGGGTCAGGTGAAGCAACCATGTCGCCTTAAGCGTGAAATGAAACAAGGATATTGGATAAATAACACTCTACCTGTGTTCAGAACAAAGGAGTCAATATAAAATTTCAAAATACAGACTTTTGGTGTGATTATGTTACACACCTTTATATTATATTTCAGAGGGAATAAGATAAAAAGCACCTTCAAGTTTTCATCCAATGCGTTCTCAGAGAACCTGAAGCGGGACTACAAAGTACTCTTTCTACAAAGCAGAAAATATATTAATAACACGAAATGACAGATGAAAATGGAATTTGCTACTCTAGAAGAAGAGCTGCTGTAAGAGTGCAGGGAGGAAAGTGGTGCCTGGCAAAGGCAGAACACCACACAGTGGTCGGTTTAACAGAGTTCCAGGGAAGTAAGTACAAGCCAAAACCACCGCCAATTTGACTGGGAGTCAAGACTCCATCAGCGAAGACCGAGGATACTTTAGTAAACCAGGTCTTCCAGCAGAAGTGGAGCTCATCCCTAGAAGGCAAGAAATGCAAGTAAACTCACATTTGTGTATTATTTTGAGCCCAGGGTCTTTGTGAAGAATGAAACCATTTAATTGATGGTTACAACATAAAATAAATCCCCAAAAAACACATTCAAGTGTTCATATTAGTTGTACTAAGTGATGTCATAATGCGTTTGCTGCAGTGGTCACTGTTTAAATTAACTTGCCTTGTAATTTGTTGCTAGGGCCAGACAAGCAGAGAGACATTGTTGGGCAACATGTAATGTAAAGTGGCTCCTTATAGTCACATCTGAACACAACACAGCACACAGTTTAAAGAGTGTGAAATACGTTCTCTGTATTTAACCCATTCACTAAGTGAAGCAGGGGGTTGCCTTGCTGGTACCTTGCTCAAGGGTACCTAAGTGATACTACTAGGAGTCCTGGGATTCAAACCCACGACCTTCTGATCACAGTGGCAACTGCCTCTGAACCTCTAGGCCACCAGCTGCCAAACTGTCCTTCAAGCCGAGAAATGATCTGTGAAGTATAGCAGAATTAACTGAGTAGACTCCCAATTGTTCAAACATGGACCCACATCAGAAGCTAGAAAACATGACTGATTACCAGAAAAAAAAGACTTTCAGATTAAATATACATTATGGCTCAAAAGTTTAGATTTGCTTGCAATACTAATACTTTTTATTAGTAGTAGTATTATTGTTTTGGGGTTTTTTTTAAATATAGCAACTATGAATGTGTAATTTAAGCAACAGCAAGAAGTATTATTTAAATAAATTATTTAAATATAATATAAAAGAATACGTTATTAATGTTTGATATTATTATATGATAGTGTAACTGTTATTTCTTTATTTGTTTAGAAATTATTTACTAACAATGTTCTTCATCTTTGAGACTGATCGAGACTCAATCACGCATAAGAAGTACTTTATCTTATGATTGTTACTTTTATAAATTGAATTCTGGATACATATAAAATGTATTATTCCTTTTTAAAATTATTCAATTCCTACTATAAAAAACATCATACCTGTAACTGCAACTAAATGAATTCCATATTATTGAAATCATTGATTTTTAACTTTTTGATGGTAGGTACTTGTAGATTTGGCTTATTTTGTGATCGTGGAGCTAAATTTCACCTGAACTTGAACAGTTTGAATATATGAAAGTCCACATGAATCCTTGAAAAAAACGTAATTATCCTTCAGAAAGAGGGCACTGGTTCTGTGGTATTACAGGCTGTGAAATCAGCACTTATATGTGTAAATGGAATCAAAACTGAACCAAAATATAGACTTTTTGGGAGCCACTGGAGGGATAGACTGAGAACCACATTATAAATCCATTTTTTTTTTGTGACACAAAGGTTAATTAAAAAAGGCAAACAAACAAAGTATTCACTCCTTTGACTCAATACTTGGCATGAGAGCCCGGTCTCACGACTTTTCATGCAGCCATCACGATATACAGTGTAATCAAAATGTGTGATCGCAGCACATATTTTGATTACATTGTATATGGTGATGGCTGCACGAAAAGTTGTGAGATCGGGTTGGGTGTGACTACTTTTGCCTGCAATAAGGGCTACAAACATCAACTACACATCTGGACCCTAATATTTTGGTCCATTCTTCAAGATAAAATTGCTCAGACTCAGTCATATTGGATAGGGACATTTGGTGCAGAGCAATTTTTGACACAAGTCTGAGCTTTGACCGGGCCATTCTAACACATTCAGAGTCTTAGTTTTGATCCATTCCAGTGTAACTCTGGCAGTATGCTTAGGGTTCTTGTTCTGCTGGAACCTCCACCCCGGTCTCAAGTGTCTTGCAGACTGAAAACAGAATTTCTTCTTTTCTTCTTTATTTCACAGTTGTTTTCAGCAATGGCTTTCTTCTCACCACTCTTTGTAGGGTGTCCAGGCTGGTTGTCACGTACTCCCTCCAGGGCCGTGGATCTCTCCAGGGCCTTCAGAGTAACTATTTGCCTTTTGGTTGCTTTTTAGACTAATTTTTTCCCAACCCAATCGGTGACTAGTACACGACCGCCTAGAGCAACTGTGAGGCTGTGCCACATTCTTTCCATTTTCAAAAATTGTGGCGCAATCTTTCCATTTTTGAAAATGTTTTTTTATAACCTCAAATTGTAACATCTTTAGAACTTTGGTGCAGACTTATTTTGGTGGCTATGTTGTTGATGTATGTTCTCTGACAGAGACTGGAGCCTTTCATTTTAAAAAGTGGTTGATATCTAGTTAGTAGAACAAAGTTTGGTTTCCAACTTCTCCTTGATCCCCCAATTGTCACGTGCATTTATTAAAAAGGGATCCAGGGGATCCTTAAAACTAGCATGTTTTTTTTTGTATTATGCAGTATTCTTTAGCACAGTTGAATCCCTCAGCCTCATCAGTTTCACAGTATTGTATCACTTCTGTTTCTATTTTTGTTTCTGCCACTACAGTACGCAGCATGCATTATGCAAATATATCATACAACAACTGAGAATTCCCCCATTCTGACATATGGAATCCCACCGATGTCCTGCCGGGGCTAATAAATGCAGATGTGATATTTGGCTTCAAAGCAGTGACATTAGCTCTCTTGCTTCCTTCTGTATTCGTCAGTTAGTGGTAAAAAAAGAAAAGAAAAATCTGCAACTTGCATTCAAATTGTGTGAAGTTCTTGTAATTCCACCCAACTTCAAGAAACAGAAATTGATTTTTTTAGCCTTCAAACTGTTGCATATATTTGCATTATGTAAATATATCATACAACAACTGAGAATCCCCCCACCCCCCATTTTCAGGGCAGCTAATGGCATGGTAGTTAAGGAGTTGCCCCAATGATTAGGCGGTCAGGGTTTGAATCCCAGGAGTGCCTGAGGCACCACTGAGGTACGCTTGAGAAAGGTATGGTCCCCCCACACTGCTCCCCGGATCCTGCATTGGTGCTTCACTTCAGTGAATGGGTTAAATGCAGAGAACAATTCTGCACTGCTCACACTGTGTGTTCACGTGGGACAAACGGACACTTTACACTTATATTTAGTTATGTTTACAACAGGTAACACTTTTCATTCTGGCCAAAGTGTGTATTCATATATAACATATCCATCCATCCATTATCTAAATCGCTTATCCCTAACAAGTGTCGAGGGGGTTGCTAGAGCTTATCCCAGTGGTCTTGGAGTGAAAGGCGTAGAAACACCCTGCACAGGTCAACAGTCAATCTCAAGGCAGACACACACACAAGCATATTCACACACACATTCACACAGTTTAGTGTCTCCAATTCATCTGGCATATCTTTAGACTGTGGGAGGAAACCAGAGCACCTGGTGTAACTCCACACAGACACTGGGAGAACATAAAAACTCCACATAAAAAAAACCACAGGCCACTCCAGTACCTTCTTGCTTTAAGGTGACAGAGCTACCGTGCCACCCTACCAAAAATGATATCCAGGAATGAGATGTCTGAACATAAAATAGGCATAAAAAATCCAACTTTGTTAACATTGTAAGTTAAATGAAAGTTAATTAAAGAATTGAAGAGCGCACACGGCGGTGAACTGTGTTCCCATGCATTCTTTTGAGAATCTCATTTTTTAGATTAAAGTAATACAGTGAATGTCTGTCAAGTTAATGCTTCTTTAGTAACAAAAACCTGAGGCTATATGAGAATTATTTAGCTTTCACTAAAAGTGAAGTGTTACTTTCTTTCTTTCCTTCTTTCTTTTTTTGGGGAGAAAACTTTCAAAGGCCACTGAGTTGATTTTAAATTCATTATGTCTTGCATAATGATTAGTCATGTTTAAACAGAAGAACCACTGCCATTTTTTACTTTCTTTTTTTTTCTCCCAAAAACAATATATTCAACTCATTATATCGTCCGTGTTTGCAGAAGCTTTGGAGTGTGTTATGCACAGCTTAATGAAATGTCCATGATAATTATAGAGCCATACTGAGAGCCATCTCTCAAGCTCAGGCAATGCTCGGCATGTCTGAAGGGCATTTTCCTGACCATGCGTTTACTTTTTTTTTTTTTGCAAACAGAAGCAATTATGCTGTTGTTTTTTACCTGTTAGTGCATTTTGCTTTGACTTTGCCATTGTTTTCCATACAATTTAGTCACATCTTAAACTTTAGAGAGAGAAAAAGAAGAAAAAAGGAAAAAAGAATCCTAAGTCTGTCCATGTGGAGAAAAATTGCAGCTTTCAGTTCAAGTTGGCAGTCACCTTGTGGGGTTGTGCCTGGAGTAGCAATCACTCGGCGGAGCATACGGTGTCTTCAGTATCCCGAAGATGTCGCGGCAGATGGCCCCGGATCTCATTACGGAATGCCAGCACCCTTGGTACCAGCGTTCCAAATGCCATTGTTGCCGCTCGTACAAGGGCCACGTGGGGTCAGTGCTCCTAACCTTGTAAAAGCAGCCCATAATCCCCCCACTCAATAGCTTATCATCCCCCTGTTACCTAGAGGGAAGAGTCACAGGGGCCACACACAGACTTTTTAAAATCTCATTTTACTGTCTGCCCATATAAAGGGGCTCTGTAGACACGCAGCCCAGTTCATCTAAATTTAATGGTACTTCACGTAAGAGCAAGTGGGGTGAAGCACAAGGAAATAAAGTGTGGCACTTCTGCATTAGCATACTGCGTTCCCTAAGGTGTCCTTTAAATGACTATGCTGTAGAACAGTGGTGCAGTCTGGGGGGAATTCTAATGTTTGTAAACAATCACGCATCAGGAGGCACTTTAAGGTTTTTTTTTTGTTGTTGTTGCTTTTTTGGGTGTGTGTGTGTCCCATTATCATGCTGCAATTTGAAACAAAACTTAAAAAAGGACGATGTTTAAGGTTGCAAAGAAAGTTTTGCTGTGAGAGGCTCGAATGACAAAAAAAGGAAAAAACTCGGGCTTGTTACAAACACTGGTTAATCCATCTATCTGTCTATTTATCTCTCTCTCTCTCTCTCTCTCTCTC
>JBBPCY010107592.1:0-19470 GCA_037974405.1 Brachyalestes nurse | reverse complement strand
ACCTTTGGGATGAACTGGAACAGAGATTGTGATCCAGACCTTCTCGTCCAACATCAGTGTCTGACCTCATAAATGCTACAGAATGAATGGACACGAATTCCCACAGAAACTCCAAAATCATGTGGAAAGCCTTCCAAGAAGAGTGGACGCTATTATAGCTGCAAAGGTGGACCAGTTCCATTAAAGTGTATGGATTTAAATGCAGTGTCATTAAAGTTCCTGTTGGTGAAACGGTCAGGCGTCCCAATACTTCTGTCCATATAGCGCATGGTAGCTATATCAGATGTGTTCACCTTCAGTACCCAGAAGCAATAGAAAGACAGTGGCTCTACTCACACACATCTGTATCCTCGTCTCAATTCAGACAGAACCATGTGGTATAACACACTAGAAAAGGAAGTTACCCTCAAACAGGCCAGAGACATGCTGAACTTGTGAGAGAGGAACACAGCTTACACACACACACACACACACACACACACACACACACACACACACACACACACACACGAGAGCTGTGATTCTAACTTTACTCACCCAGAAACCGAACCCAGGTGTCACGGTAAATGTCGACCTTCTTTTCCTCGCTGTCAGGTAGGGGCTCCATCGTTCCTCCGCTGTGCAGAACCTCACCTCATGAAGGAGAACTCTGAGAACACACAGGCTGGAGTCCAGCCACGCTGTAAAATAAGGGACTGTCCACAAACTACAGCAGCATCTTTCAAGAGGAGATAGAGGACCTCTGCAGAGTTCGTAAACCAGGGCTGTTCCTAGACATAAAGCTCTCCTGGCACAGCCCCCCCCCCGCACCCTCCGTTACCCGTTTTATTTTTTAAAGCCTCTTTCATATGAAATCAGCTGTAGTATGTGTTATACCAAGCTTTCCTTGCTTAGTTGATCATTATTGCCACTGCCACACTCCTTCTGAAATGAAGGTAAAAATGTAATTAATGTATGAAGATATATGAACAGTGCCACACACCTCCAGGGATGGGAGTTAAAATCTGGGTCCTGGCCTTGTGTGTTTGTGTGTGTGTGTGTGGACTTGTTCTGCATGTTCTGCTGATGGTTGTGTGGGTTTCCTCCGGGGTCTCTGGGTTTCTCCCACAGTCCAAATACATGCAGTCAGGTGAACTGGGGATTCTAAATTGACCGTGTGTGTGTGTGAGTGTCAGTGTGTGTGTGTGTGAGTGTGTGAGTGTGTGTGAGCCCTGCGGTGGGCTGGTGCCCTGTCCAGGGTGAGTCCCTGCCTCGTGCCCATAAAACCCAGGAGAGACTCCGGGTACTCGTGACCCTGGTAAGGATCAAGTGGTAACAGAAAATGAATGATATATGAACACTCTCAACATGTTTTATAGCAGAAATGATATACCTGCATGTGCAAATAATATCAGCTTATTTAAGTAATTGTTGCACATTTGTTTTCTTCCTCAATAATAAATAATAACAATAAATAACTACAATTTCTGAGAAAGGGACATTTCACAGATGTGCACTTTGCTCCCGTTTGTGGTTAAAACTAAGTAGAAAAAACACTTTTTTGTCGAAATTATCAGTCTGAATGAATGCGAGTTGTTTTGTTGTTGAAAACTGAATGTGAAATTTTACTGATGAACATTTACTGTGTCTAGCGACGTCCATGTCATCAACCAGGGTTCTGGAGGCCTCACTCGAGTAGGGACCCATAGGACTATTGTTGGAACTCACAGGACATCTTCAGTACAACAACTGCACCTGAAATCGCACATTTCTTGCCTGTAGGTTTGGGAGTAGCCCCTGTAATCAGAAAGTTGTGAGTTTGAATCCCATGGACTGCCAAGGTTCAAGGTATTCGTCATCAGCTGTGAACACGTACATACTGAGATGAGATGTTTCTCCACGGACCACAGTGCAACATTCAACAGAGTGCAAGTTATGACAGAGTCAACAGATGATAGACAACACAATAGACAACAGAAAGAAAGTTGGAAGCATGGCGCTTTGCAAAATATCTTGGTCTGCTGAAGCTTTAGGATTATCCTTCACAGTATTTAAGGGGCCAAACCCTGAAAAAAAGGTGTGTCCCCAAACTTCTGGCCATATCGTGTTTGTCTTGGCTCATTGACTGGGCAAAGATACATATTTATATACCACGGAACTCTACTGAGTGCAACAACAGACTCCCATCTGTGTCTGTAGATTTCACTTAACTGTAAGTTATTTATCTGTAGTATTTATACCCCAGCATTTTTATATTTAGTGTAGTGTATTTCATATTTAAGTTTTTCTACAGATGTTTTAGTGTATTTGTTTATATTGTTATTGCCTTTGTGTCTCTGTGTCTGTGCAGTTGTAAGATAAGCAATTTCTTGATAGTTTTCTGATTCTGATTTTTTTACTTTATCATTTCTTTAACCTCCAGCCCTCCAGGTTGGTCCTGGCCATGGTGCAGGAGAACTCCTGACCTGCACACTTCATGTTCAGGCTTTCCCGCTCTAGTGCAGTAACGTGACCATCATTGTCATTCATGAATGCACCACAGCAGTGTGAAATTCTTTCTCTGTATTTAACCCATTCACCAAATGAAGCAGGGGGCAGCCAGGAACACAGGAAGACAACCAGGGAGCAGTGTGTGGGGACCTTGCTCAAGGGTACCTCAATGGTGCCGTAAGCAGTCCAGGGATTCAAACCCACAACCTTCTGGTAGAAGGGGCAACTCCCTAACCACTAGGCCACCAGCTGCCCCGAGTTACATCTAGTGTGTTGGAGTTTAAAGCTCCTATTATTATGGACTAGAGACTCACAGCTACTCTTCCAACTAAAATCTACCTCTACTGACACTGTACTGACTTCATTAGATGGTTCAAGGTTCCTTTATTGTCATCAGCAGCTGTGCACACGTACATTGTAAGATGAGACAATGTTTCTCCATGGATCACGGTGCAACATGTAGCAACACGCAACAGAGTGCATGTTACAACAGACAGTAGACAACAGACAAACGATAAACAGACAAGTGTGGACACTACGGAAAGCTTCTGGAGTGATGAGAACTGGGTATTCTGGAGAATGATTACTGCACAGGAGGAAGTTGAGCAAAGTGCAAGGGATGACAGAACAATACAATAAATAGAGATTATAGCAGTAAAGCGAGTGAGATGTGAATCTTAAACAGTCCAGACACACGTGACACAAGATTACAGTGTGAAGAGGATGAGAAATCTACCAGGATGGGAACTACCAGAGTGAAAGATGGCCAGTCTGTCATCAAATTAGTTCAACAAGGCCTTCTTTTGTTAGTTATCTCCTTAGAGACTCTCTCTCTGTCTCTCTCTCTCTCCCCCTCTCCATCTCTCTCTGTCTCTCTCCCTCACTTTCTCTTTCTCTCTCTGTCTCTCTCTCTCTCTTTCTCTCTCTCTCCCTCTTTCTGTCTGTCTGTCTGTCTCTCTCTCCCTCTCTCTGTCTCTCTCTCCCTCACTGTCTCTCTCTCTCTCTCCCTCTCCCTCTTCCTCTTCCTCTCTCTCTGTCTGTCTGTCTGTCTCTCTCTCTCTCCCTCTTCCTCTCTCTCTCTGTCTCTATCTGTCTCTCTCTACCTCACTGTCTCTCTCTGTCTTCCTCTTCCTCTCCCTCTGTCTGTCTCTCTCTCTCCCTCTCTCCTTTTGCAGGACTGGTTCCCCTTTTGAGTCTTGTTTCCTCCCGAGGTTTCTTCCTCCAGCTTTAGGGAGTTTCCCTCCTTCTGTCACCCTTGGCTCAATAGTGGTTCAGACCTGTTTTTTTGTAAAGCTGCTGTAAAGTTGCTGTAAAGCTGCTTTGTGACAACATTGGTTGTAAAAAGCACTGTATAAATAAAACTGAACTGAATTAAAAGCACTAAAACTAGCAGGGGAGGAGAATCTCAGAACCAATTTCTGAATCTTTCAAGCTCACAAACTGACTGCGGCTTAACATTCTGAATAGGGTCCTGACCCTAAATTCTTTGGAGTATTTTGTGAATGGCAGTCTTTGTAACAAAAAAGCTCTCTTTTGATTTTTTTTCTGGTTTAACAATTTTTAGACAATCCCTTAGTCTGTCTTACATAATTTTAAATAACCCGGAAGTCAGTGCACTGTTCAACTCGATCAAGGAGAAAACGAAGTTAAAATAAATACAATACACGGTTTTTAAATTTGTGAGATATTGGTCCTCCTGTGCTGTGCAGAAGAGTGTTCACCTTTGACTGTCGAACTCAAATTATAGGTTGCATCGCTCTTTGCAGTGCAAAACTGGGTTTTATCGAATTAACTTATTTATTTGTGTCATTTTATGTAATGAATGGAATAAGTAAATGTATTTTACACTGTAAAAAAAACTCGTGTGATCTTTGCACGACCATAAACTGGTCATTATTGGAGTTCAGTGGACCCAAGATAGGCTGGAAATTTGATAGTCCTAGGATTTGATTGAAAAGCAAAACAGCCTATAGTAGCGCGCCATGTCACCACGTCAGCCAATAGCGTGCCGCCGAGGGCGGGTCGTAGCGGTGCGATGGCCGCCTCTCATTATCATTACACCACAGTGTCCAGAGAGGAGAGGTCCAGAGGAAAATCTGCACTAAAATGTGGAGAACCATGATTGCAAGATGTCTGGCGTTGATTGCATTTCTTCACTCTGGCTTATCGGACGACGGTCATGAAATGGAAGAGTTTCTAAAGAGGGAATATTCCCTGATGAAGCCGTACCAAGGTGGGCTAGCCGGCGTCCTGCAGCAATGTGCATGCAACTGTACAATTATTTTAGTCAACATAAATGAAGCGTATTCATTAATGTAAAGAAAAACAAGTGTGTTTAGTGTTGCAGCCGAGTCAGAGGAGCTGAAACATGCCTTACTTCAGATGAGGAGAAATTAAACTTTATCATATATATTATTATTATTATTATATTGTGTATTTTAATTTTCTGTATATGTGTGTATATACATGTGTGTGTGCGGAATTATTATAAGAATCTTATTGTGTGTATACTTGGCCATAGATTAGTATTAGAATGCTATTATATTGAAGAATTATTACAGAAATATTGTACCACACTATAGAAATCTATAGTTTTCTATACCATTCTTAGAAGGTGCAGGACTGGCCGCTCCAGCAACGTCAGTGTTACACTGTTAAAGTTCTTGTCATTATGTTGCACTGTTGTTTATTGTGTATCTTTTTATTTCTCTTACTATCTTCTTTCATTCTTATTGCACTGAGCATGCCACAGTGACGCCTCTCGGGATCAATAAAGTTCTTTCTTATCTTATCTAATGTCTGTAGCAGGCCTTCCATGTGTTGGGAAGCAGAAAAAGACTAACATGCAAAGCTTCAGCCGACCTCTCTGTGTGCTGCATCCCTCATCACTGTTTTAATTGTGTGTTCTGTCACAGCCATTGGTGTGTCTGGCTCTTCTCACTGGGAGCTGATGGGCGACACCATGGTTTCCACTGATCAGGTGCGGCTGACTCCTGACATGCAGAGCAAGCAGGGGGCAGTGTGGAGCCGCTTTGTGAGTACTGCACCTCTTCTTCTGCACCTCTGCCACCACACATCTGTTGCATGCCATTCATAATCTCAGTAAGGCAGTGGTTCCCAGACTTTCTCTGCAGGGCCCCCCTTTTCTAGACAGGAACATTAATGACCCCCCTTTCAAACTACACAGGTTCAGATTTAAACTTTATTGAAATACAGCTCCCTTTTCTTACTGATAACAAATGGTGCAATTTCACCACTGTGGGAGAAATAAAGAGCAAACTGAAGTTATAAACAAGAATAAACACCTGTCTCCACAAAAATGGGTGGGAAAATTAACCAGTTCCCAGTCCTGACCCGAACCCCATAAAGTAGCCGAGGTAGAAAGGAAAATAGACCCTGCAGTTGGAGGCTTGTTTAGTTGCATTGTCTTGTAAAACTTGCTTATAATTACAGTTGTACTTATAATCCAATGCTTCTTCTAAAACCACCCTGACTGGTCAACACTGAGACACTGATAAAGATCTAGATTATAGATTATAGACAGTGGGAGGGACAGACTATCGGTCCTCCCTCATTATGTTTGCAGAAAACCCAGGAAACAATTTAGCTCATTTCTCAAAAAAGAAGTAATAAAACAGTTAAATTGTTTCACATGTGATGTGATGTCTTGTTTTTTTGCACCAAATTATCAATATCCATAAGTATCAGTATCGATATCGGTATCAGTAATATCCTGATGATTCCCTATGTCTTTGTTTGAAGTTTCCCAAAATGTGGAGGTTGCTGAAGATGGGTGTGTGTGTGTATGTGTGTGTGTGTGTGTGTGTGTGTATGCAGCCATGTAACCTGAAAGACTGGGAGCTGCAGGTGCACTTTAAAATCCATGGTCAAGGGAAGAAGAACCTGAATGGAGACGGCCTGGCGGTGTGGTACACAAAAGAGCGAATGCAGAAAGGTAAACTACAGTCACCCGACATTTAGAATTCTGCTATAAACACCAGAGTAGAGCCGCATTTCCTGACATCATGTTATGGCTGTATTGTTTCAGGTCCGGTGTTTGGAAATAAGGATTTCTTCACTGGGTTGGGCGTGTTTGTAGACACCTACCCTAACGAGGAAAAACATATAGAGGTGCGACTCTCTGTTATGTCTTACATTCTCTGTCATGCCTAACCCACACCACAGGATTTCAAAATGTGAGAGCTCCCACATATAAGCACATATGAAATATTTCTTTCAGTCATCAGAGTATTAATCAAACTTCAGGATTTGCACAGAAATACACTTTTTCAGACCGTTGTCAGTAGGAAGGGTAACATTACAAAATCTGGTATCACAATGTTCTGATACAGTTTCAACTTTAAGATAAAGATTTGATTACATTTACGTTATGTATTAAAATGCCTTGATTTTTATACATTTTATACATCATTTTTTGTCAAGCTTGGGTTTAATGCACATTTCTGGACCAGTTCTGTTTTAATCGCCAGCGTACCGGACTGCGTATTTTTAAAAAAAATCATGCTGTTTAAATTCACTGGGAGTTTGTCAGAACTAATTATAGTGCAGTTTATTTCTGAATTGAGTTTTTTTTTTTTTATCCCTGTATGTTACTGATTGTGTTCTTTGTCTTATTGTGCCCTTTTTCCGTGTTGCTTCATGGAGCCAGGCCCAGAAGAAAAGATACACCCCTCGCACTCAGGTACCTGCCCACAGAAACTCATGTCTGTCTTTAACTGCACGTTGCTTTCATTTCTTGTTGATGTAAACACAGTTACATTAAGTGTCAGTTTCAGCACACGGTGCCAAGCCACTATATTAGGGACCCCTACGTTGTATCCAAGCTCATTGTTTATCAGGTGCACTTACCATTGCAGCTGGTGGCCTGGTGGTTAGGGAGTTGCTCCTGCACTCAGTCAAGGGTTTGAATCCCAGGACTGCTAGTGGCACCACTGAGGTACCCTGAGTAAGGTACCGTCCCCACACTCTGCCCCTCGGGCGCTGTGTTCCTGACTGCCTGCTGCTGCACTTGGTGAATTTCACGCTGTACACACTGTGTGCTGTGGTGTGTTCACGGACACTAATGGACACTTTACACACACTTACACTTTATACAGGAGCACTTTGTAGCTTACACATGCAGGCACATGTCCATCGGTTTCTCTGCATTTCTGTTACGGCCCTTTACCCGGTTCACTGGTTGTCAGGACCCTAGGAGAACAAATACACCTATCAACATTAAAACCACCTGACTAGCCACCCACGAAGACAAAGAAGACTCTCTGTCTCTCTCCGTGTGGACCAGAGGAGGATGGGAGTCTTGGTTTCTCCCTCCAGCTTTACGAGGTTTTTCCTTGTCTCTGTCACCCTTGGCTCTATAGGGGCTTGGACCAGGACACTGTAAAGCTGCTTTGTGACAACCTTGGTTGTAAAAAAGTGCTTTATAAGTAAAAATTGAATTGAATTAAAATTTCCCAGCAGAACATTTTCCAGAGCATCACACTGCCTCTGCTGGATGTCTTTCTATCATAGTGCACTCACAAACACACACAGCTGTCCACGTGATATAGAAGATAGTGTGATTGATCCGACCAGGCCACCTTCCATTGCTCTGTGGTCCAGTTCTGATGCCCACAAGCCCGTTGTAGATGTCTATTGGGGTGGATGGTCTCTATGTCTATGCAGCTCTATACGCAGCAAGCTGTGATGCACTGTGTGTCCTGACACCTGTCTATCATAGCCAACAGTAACATTTTCAGCAATTTATGCTACAATAGCTTTTCTGTGGGATTGGAACAGATGGGCAAGCCATCGCTGTATATAGCCCTTGTCAAAGTCACACAGATTCTTACGCTTGCCCATTTTCCCTGCTTTTCAACACACAAACTTCAAGAATGGTTCACTTGCTGCCTAATTTATCCCACCTCTTGATATGTTCTATGATAATGAGGTAATAAATAGTATTAACTTCATCTGTCAGTGGTTTTCATGTTGATCAGTGTACACGGTAGGTGGACCTAATAAAATAGCTCATCAGTGCATATTTCAAATGTTCTCATATGTCCTGTATACTTACAAGACAGTTTAACTGTTAACAATAAATGTGCCAAAAAGGGTTATTTGTGATGATGGTATAGAAGTTCCACTTCTGGTTCCCTACAGAATCTTTCAATGGAGGATTTTTTAGGGTACCAGAAGTGCTTCTTTTGTTGCATCGCCCCCAAATAACTGTCTTTGGCACCTTTATTTACAGTATATGGTCTTAAACCTTTTGTCTTTGAAATAAATAAAATTCATAATAGTTATGTGTTTTTATTATGCTGTGTTCCATGGGTTGCACTGATAGAATAACATGCATGATCTGCATCATTTAATAAATGATGCTGATGTGATGATTTATTTGTAAGTCCCATGATCTGACCTCCCTAATTGCAAAACTCAAGTCCCAATCACATTCCACTGCTTTTATTCTAGATTAAACATTTTAAAGGTACAGGCATGTTGCATAAGCTGTCTTGATTAACACTGTACATCTATTTTCTCTCTGTTTTTGTGTATTTCAGAGAATCTTCCCCTACGTGTTGGCGATGGTGGGGAACGGCACGATCAGTTACGACCATGAGCGAGACGGCCGGCCCACGGAGCTGGGAGGCTGCAACGCTATGGTGCGCAACCTAAAACACGACACTTTCCTCTTCATCAGATACGTCCGCCGCAGATTAACGGTAAGACTGAAGCAGAAACTTGTAGAATATGCAATGATACACTTGTAGACTGAATTGCCAATTTATTAGGTACACCTACCGACTTGTATTCAAGGTACCTGGACCTAATAAAGTGGCTCATCATTGGTCGTTTTATTCTGAACGCTTACCATATACACAGCCATAACATTTAAGTCAATATTGTGTAGGTTCCTGGGTCCTGAGGTGGGCTCGCACCCATTGGCCCCAGGATAGGCTCTGGGTACCCGCGACCCTGGTGAGGATTAAACGGTTACAGAAAATGAATGAATGCATGTGTAGGTTTCCTTCATGCCACCAAAACAGCTCTCAGCCCTGGAGGCATGGACCCCACAAGACATCAGAAAGTGTGCTGTGGTGTCTGATGCCTGACGTTAGGTGGGTGCCAGGTGGGGTAGTTTCTCCAGGACGTCCCACAGACACTGGATCAGATTAAGATCTGGGGAATTTGGAGGGTTTGCCACATGGTCACCAGCAAGTTGCCTTCTTCCTTTACTGCATTCTGGTACCGTCTGTTCTCTGGATAAGCACCTGGCCATCCACATGAAAATATGAATCATCAGACCAGGATAGCCTCTTTTGTTGCTCCTTGGTCCATTTCCAGTGCCCACATGTCCACTGTAGACACTTTCAATGTGGACAGGGGCCAGCATGGGCACTCTGACTGGTCTGCCGTTATGCAACCCAATACACCACAGGCCATGGTGCACTCTGTGTTCTCACACTTTTCTATCAGAGCCAGCATAACCTTGATTTCTGTGGGGTCAGCCCCAACAAGCTACTCCTCACTTTCCACAAGCATCACTGAGCCTTGGACGCCCATGACGCTCTCCGTTTATTGTCATTGCCTGGATCACTTTTGGTAGGTACTATCCACTGCAGACCAGGAACACCCCACAGGACCTGCTGTTTTAAACCAGTTGTCTATCCAACAAAATTTTACCCTTGTCACTCAGTCCTCAGGCATTCAGAGCCTTACACTTGCCCAATTATCTTGCTTCCAACACATCAACTTCAGCAACTGACTGTTCGCTTGCAGCCTAATATATCCCACCCCTTGACGGGTGTCATTGAAAGGAGACAATCTTTGTTATTTACACCCCTCAGTGGTTTTGATGTAGAGGCTGATTGCAGATGATGATTGGATGGATGCTAATGCCAGCATTTGACTTTGCGACCTTTTGATGAAGCACCTCCTGTTTATAAAACACACACCGATCTGGTAAATCTGAATGCAGAACTTTCAGCATGAACATAACACACATAACTGTGACAAGAACTGATGAACAATAATAGGTAAGTCACAGAAACAAAGAAATAGGAATTCTGCATAACTCTTGGTGCTACAATATTTCAGTATTTAGTGAGTTTCTTCTGTTTGAGTTTAAGAAATGGGACCACTGACAAAGGACAGCTTCACATTTCACACTGCACAGTTGAGAATCTGATGACGCAAGCAGTTAGCAGTGAAATAGTTAGAGCTGTTGAACTGTGCTGATTGAAAGTCTTCATGCCTTCTTTCCTACATACCTAGCATCCTCCGAACACAGCGTCAGGTTTCACACATTGAACAAAACCGTTTCAGCTCTCAGGAGAAAACACTGCGCTGTCTCAGCTCTCATACAGTATCAGGTTAAGGCTGTGTGGGTTAAACATCACTCTATAGAATCAATTCCAAAGCTCTTCCAAAGCTCAAAGAGTCTTAAATCATTAATTTATTTTGGATCAACTAACAGCTCTATTATTTTAACAACTCGGGAGCAATAGTGTGCAAGTTGGAGCTTCTTGTCATTGTAAAGCTCTGAACCTGGTGTATCATTTATTAATTCAAATATAAAATGTTGAATATAAAATATCGAATTAATTCAAAAATAAAATATCTGACAGAAAATATCATATCAGCCTCTAATATACGCCACTTGTCACAATTCTGGCTGTGTATGCAGTGTGAGTGTTTTACTACATTCCATCATGTCTGCAGGTCATGATTGATATCGATGGTCAGCATGAGTGGAGGGACTGCCTGGACATCCCAGGAGTACGGCTGCCTCAGGGCTTTTACTTTGGAGCCTCTGCCATCACTGGAGACCTCTCAGGTAATGGCTACTTCCGAGGGATCTCTATAGTCCTGCTCCTACGTACACCTTGCTAATATGACTTATGACTTACTGTGAAGTGTCAAACAAACTCATATGTATGTATGTATATATACATATAATACATATGAATGCTGGGTAACGATTAAAATATTTAAGCACGATTAATTGCATGGATTTCTGTGATTAATCGCATTGTTATTCACAAAATTGAATAATTAATTCGAAAGTAGTGTATTGCGTACTTTTATTTTAAAAGTACTGCTGTATGAACAAAAGTGCAGTAACATTTGGTTTCCAAACACTTTAAACAAAGGAGGAGCTTTTTAACAGCAGTGTTCCCTTTAACACAGTCACAGTTCAAAGCCGCTGCAAAGACGGAGCACCTTCAGATGAAAGTCTCTGTCTCTGAATGCAATGTCATTAAAGTCCCTGTTGGTGTAATGGTCAGGTGTCCCATTACTGTTGTGTATATATAATATAGACAAAAGTAATGGGACGGCTGACGGCAGCAAAAACTAGCTGAGACTTAGAGCTGCGTGCTGTTCATACCCAAGAGCACAAAAACACAAAAAAGCAATGAACTTCCAAAACAAAAGGTTTTTTTTTCAAATCTGCATAAAATAATTGTCAGCGATAAATAATGTGTTAACACGGTAACGTGCCCAGCCCTAACATTATGTTCCAAGAGCACCCGCATATAGTGGAAAAAGCACGTTGTGCCTAGAAATGGCTATTTTTATAGTATAAACCCTAAATATGCCCCCAAACATGCTCCCAGAACTCAGTTTAATGCATTACACTTAAAGAAAATGTAAAGGTAAACCCGTATTCGCCTCTTTTCAAGGTAAACCCATCTTTTAATTTAAATTCCCCGCTGAGATATGCAACTCAGAAGGTCGTGGGACAAAAGTATTGGGACACGGCGGCGAGGTGAACAGGTTCCCTTGTGCAAAAGCATCCAGAAAAAAATATATTTATTGCAACAAATAAGCAGAAAAAAGGTGGAGGATATTTGCAGTTTTCGCGTTATTGTGGGGATTTCTGCGTAAAACTATGAGTTCGGTTCTCAAAAGAAAATCCATGTGTGACTGAATCTGCGAGTCCTGATCTGCGTAAGCCCAAAGCAGACCAGTTTTGCAGATTAATTTCAATCCAAATGTACTTCATTCAAACTCGATTTCCATATATGAACTGAATGAACTCGACACTGTGCAAGAAAGTGAGGATAGTTTAGTTTTTTTCGTGTAATTTCAGTTCAACTGCACATTATTTAAAACACAGTTTCTACAAATGAACTGGGAACTGAATTGTACCTTTTCTTTAAACAGTGTTTACATGTTAAATCAAACTTTTTTTGTGTTTGCAGGTGATTATAATTCAGTGTTTTTTCTAAATCAGTCTCAATTTTGTTGGAATTTTGGAAAATTGGCGAAAATTGGCCATAAGTGTTTCTAATCGAGCTTTATGGGTTTTTCCACCAGGAGGCTGAGAGACTCGGTGGATGACCCCAAACACCTGAAGGTTTTGTCGGGAGAATGGTTTGAGGATATCCGGGCGAAGAGATACGGACGACAGCCGGCCATTTCAGCAGTGGTGAGATCTTCAATGAGATGGAAGAAATCCGCAGGTACCTGAGAAGCTCAGAGCAAAATATTTCCCTGCTATTTTAAATGCAATTTAAAGGGGACATATTATGCAAAACTCACTTTAGTTATAATGGGTCTATGGGCTACAAAACATGTTCATGAAGTTCTTTGCACAAAATTACTCTCATATAAAGAGATATCACCAGGTTTATTCTTCACAGTTTGGGTCCCTTTTAAAATGAGCCGTTTAGACAAAGGGCCCAGTGTGACGTCCCACTGGGCTAATTTGCATAGAACCGCCATTATTTGTCGAGACCCCACCCACTAGATTAGTTGAGGATCCACCATTTTGTCTGCTAGTTTTACAAGTACGGATAAGCTGAGTGCTACGGCTACAGGTAGAGGCTGGTCACTTAAAGAACAGCACAAATCCCTCCACTTTCTCCAAAGAAAACAGAAGGACTGCGTGGCTCTGTTTCATTTTTTGATGCCCGTGTCCCAGCAACAATCGGTTTCGTTCCATCTTAAAAAGTTCCACCTTAAATATTTAAGGTGAAATGGAGAATTGGAATAAGGAGCTAACAGCACAACTTCTTTCACTTTCTCCCAGACAGAAAACAGAAGGACTGAGTGGCTTCATTTCACTTTTAATGGCCCATGTCCTAGCAACAATTGGTTACGTTCCACCTTAAAAGGTTCCACCTTAAGTATTAAAGGTGGAACAGAAAATTGAAATAAGGAGCTGTGTATAAGGAGCTAACTTCAGGGATCCATACCTGCTGTCTGTGAAAAGTCAGCAGATGAGGGAGGTGTAAGTACTTTCAAATTATGACTTTTGTGTCTCTATCGCAGTTACGTTTCATTTCATTACGAGCAGCATAAGGGGTGGGCGGAGCATGGTATGAGTGGGGCTTGGCCAGCAACAGCTGAATTGCAGGAAAGGGACAGAGCCCTGAAACGGCGTGTTTTGAACGGGACTGAAACTGTGAAGAATTAACCTGGTGATATCTCTTCATGTGAGAGTGATTTGAACATTTGTTGAGTGATCATGAACATTTTTTGTACAGCACATAGACCTATTATAACTCTTTTTTTTAAAAAGTGAGTTTTGCATAATATGTCCTCTTTATTTTCCACTTTATAAGGCTTGGTCCAGTCCTTTGAGCCACAGCTCAGTTTGTAACATGGTTCAAATAAAAAAAAAACTGTAAGTAACTCACTGGATGGAGAGACAAAAAATCTTACACATTTGTTCAGTGCTGGGGACGTCGTTCCTGTCCAGGCCTTGGCTGGGGGGTGGAGATGGTGAGGGCTCGGTCGGGTGGGACGCCTGACTGCGGGCAGGCTCTGGGTCTGGCTCTATATAGTTACTCTCCTCCGGCTCTGGATCATAATACCTCTGACTGCCATCATCTGAAAAAAGTTAAACTCCTGCTTAACAGCTGCACTGATGTTTTGCACAGCATCTCTTCAGCCAAGTATAAAACAGCTATTTCTAACATCTTTAGGTAAATTTAGCTTGCTCTTTAAAAGACAACCGAGTACAAAAATTAACACTTTATCTGTGTTTACACGATGTGTTTTTCCCGGCGTGAAGAAAAGATCATTCTCTATTTTTTGGGGTGTCTGAATGCTAATGCATGATAATGGAGTGTGATTATCATTCCATGGTGCGAACCTCAACGATGGCTGTCATGGAGCAATATTTGGAGATTTATAATGTAGGAACCGTAAGGGGTTTTCAGTGGGGGATTTTGAGACATTAACAGATATTCAGCATACAAGCCAGAATAATTATAACGTCTTTCATTAACCTATCAGACCCCTCCAGAATGCACCAAGTAACACTCATAACTCATAATTTTTTTATAAATTCAGGAGAAACTATGTATATTTTCAAATCCAGGTAATGTTAGCTGAACACACCCATACTCCCCCTACAGCAGGGGTCTCAAACCTGTCCAGAAAAGGCCCCTGTGGGTGCAGGTTTTTGCTCCAGCCAAGCAGGAGGCACACCTGATTCCACCTCTGTAAACAGCTGGTCTTGGTTTTCAGTTACACAGGTGTGGTTTCTTCTTGGTTGGAACGAAAACCTGCACCCACAGCGGCCCTTTCTGGACAGGTTTGAGACCCCTGCCCTACAGAGTCATGTCACCCACTGTCTTTGAAATACTGAAGCGAGAAAAGATGGTAAAAGACAAATAATGTTAAATGATATTCAGGTGAAGAACTCGAGTGTGTCCTCAGTCACTTGTTTAGTCGCTGCAGAGCAGAAAGGCAAGCTTCTAATTTAGCTGGTTCCTATACACTATAAACAGTCAATATATACATTGCAATAACTTGCCGAATTATGTAGTTTTACATGGTGTACCCAGCGTTCTGTATTCCTGGCATGTGTCTGCCTTGGACTTTGATCCGGTTTGCTTATCGACTTATGAAAGTGAAGTGAAATTGATCATTCTGTTATACGGCTAGCTTATAAAATACAGTCCAATTAGCCTTTTAACATTAATTGAAGAGTCTAATGAATCAGTGACATAGTAGTTTAGTATAGCTTACACTGTGCTGTCCTTCAGAGATGTCCAGGTATGAAACCTGGATAAGTACAGCATTATCTGCCTGAAAACTGGCAGATGACATGATAATTTGTATTTTAAAAATAGGGTTAGACTGACAGGGTATGTCAAAGTGTACGTTTATATGTGCCTGAGCAGTCAGCATTTGTCCCAACTAGGTTCCATAAACTGGGATACCTTTATAGCAGAGGTTGTCCCTGCAGCCGCCTCCATAGCTGGCTGGACAGCTGGAGCATGGGCGTCCATGTTTATAGGGAGCATGACCCCACCAGTTCCCCCTGAAAAAGCACCACAACTGCAATTTTAACACAACTATAACAGGTGTAATTCACTTGTCAAGAGTTATAGCATTAAAAATCTAATGTACTGTTTTTCTTTTTGCTACAAATGTAGATTCTCAGCCTTCGCTGAGTTCGCTTCTTTAGTTTTAGGCATTTGTACTAATAGAGATATTGGCCATCTTTATTTAAACTCATTTTAATGCAGCTTTTTTTTACAAACCTTCAAAAGAGCATCTGAGAAAGAATTACTGAAATGTTAAAAGCCTGAGAAAATAAATCTACTTACGGTGGAGAATAATTGCAGACTAGATAAACAGCTTTGGCCCAGATCATGCCCCAAACGTTCATGTTGTAACAGACATTGATGGCGCACCCTATTTTGTTGCTTGTGGCCCAAACCAGCTGAAATCAAACATAAACCATTTACTTATTAAAGCACATTCACTAAGTAGCACTTTAGTGAAGTCAAACCAATTGGTGAAAAACCATTATATCTGATAACAATACAATTTCAGAAAACTAAATATGAGCCACTCATTTTTTAATAACCCTATATATTCCTAGTCAGTGAATGCAGTTGTTTGTAGAATATGGTAGTGGCAGCCTATATGCGAAGCTAAAATTTAATGTTTGGGTTTATGTTAACTACTAAAATTAATAAACGCATTCTAGTGAGATTTATTTTGTAACTATAACAAAATACACTTCTTTTAAAATAATACAGTTTTTTTTTATTGCTTGACAGGCAAAACCTCCTTTCTCTGCTCTCTGGTTGCTAACAACAATGATTATTAGAAATGTATTTGAAACAATGTTTTTTTTTTGCTTCTTCATTTTTGCCAAACCCTTGTATAAAATCCTTTGGGTCACCATAACACACTCTCTCTAATGTTCCACTACTTCAGTATAGCAGTGGTCATCACTCTCGGAGACAACAGAAAGCCAGATTTCCCCAGAGCCTCATAGCACAACAATACTCATTTTATGGCTGTGATGATATTGCTTTCAATGCTTTCTCTATTGTTCAGCATTGTGGCAGATCTTCTGGGAAACATAACATAAAGTTGGATATAGCTGTTGCCACTGCTGAGAGGTGAACTGTTTATTTGTGTTTTGTGATCTAAACAGTAATACATACTATGACTTCACTTCTAAAAGTCGCCCATATTGCTGTAAAATCTAACCCGAAGCTCACTAAAAAAAGTGGAAAGAGTTTTGTGGAAAATACAGATTCTACACTTGAATCTGGTGAAAATTAACCAGTCATTACAGAATGCGAAATAAATGAAAATGTGATCCATGTTTTTCTTTATGTAGCCTCATTTAGAGAAGTATGATCAAATGTATTTCAAAGCAATAATAACTCTGGACCTCTAAGGAACAAACAGTGTCTTTTTCAACAGCCCTTGTACCTGCGTATAATGAGTGCAGACAGGTCCGGAGCACCTGTAGGGACAGTAGGGGTTACACTCCTGTGGGTATGGGAAGCTGAAGTAGCGAACCTCATCATACCATGCTTGCACATGGAAGGTTGGTGGCCTGTCTCTGCAAAACAAAGAAATTACATCGGTCACCGTGCAAGAAAACCAAACCATCTGAATACTTCAATATGTAGCAGCAACTGCATTCTTGATGTGCTTTAGTGGAGCACTTAAGAAATTGGTGCATTGATATTATTTGACTGAAATGTATAATTATTGCATACTCATTAAACATATTATATAATTCTGTCTTTCAGTTCACTAACAGGGTAATTTCACTCATAATTTCCCAATAATTCAGTGGTTGAGAGTTTGCGCGATTGATTTGATATTACGTAGTGCTTGCAGAGACAAGAACCATCTCTGATTCCATTATATAGCAATGTTATTTGCATCCAAAACCACCAGTGAACCTACACTGACCTACACTTGTTTTTGTTCACTATGATGATTTGTAGACTATTTGCTCTTAAATTGCTGTCTATGTAACTCATGGGGGGGGGGGGGTTATGTCTTTGTAAATATTTCATGTAATAATGTCTAAGGGGGAGCTCTCAGAAACCTCAAAAGCTTCCAGTGTCTGGTTGCCCTCCTCACGGCTGTGAACAAATTTGATCCTATGAGTTTCTCTAGAAAAGGGTATTTCACATCAAACCACTCTGTATTACTTTGTTTACATATTAATAACTGAAGTATGCATAAAATGGCAAAATTCTCCTTTTTATTCATGTAGAAATAAAGCACATTGTAATAAAGTCAGAGTAATGCATCTTTTTAGTGTATCCTCAAAATGACATCCAAACTAAAATAAGTCAACATTTAACTTCAGTTGTATTTCATGCTAAGGTAAATGCAGACTCTATTCTATTAGAAATGTGTGGCATAATTCAATTATGTTCATCCAGTGATTTGCGTTTGTGACTACAGGCCTACTGCTGTGATTAAAAGACCCTTAAAATGCTGATGTTCATGATGTCGACAAAAAATGGACTGAAAATATATTCATATTTCCTCCCTTTTACAAGAGACTGTCCCTGGTGCTGATCTAGACAAACGTACCGTGTAGCTCGGAGCTGAATTCATGAAAGAATCACTCCTCAAAGAGCATCAGTTATTAAAACTGTATATATCTGCAGTATACTGGATATTCCTGCAATTAACTAGTTCATCCTAAAATTGCTGATGTTTATGATGAATGAAAGGCTCGTAGGACACTGTTCCCAAATGAGACCTTGTCCTCACTGTTTGTGAGCTGTGTCAGGCAGTGGGTATACCGAAACAGAAATGTGAAACTTTTGATTAAACAATACATAAGCTATCAGTTAGCAAGAAGCTGGGTCTACAGTGGTAATGGTTAGGTCTGTCATGACCATGACAGTTTAGCGGATGACTGCCGTTATTAGTTGCAACTAATTATAAATAATTGCGATTATAAATGTTATTGTCCTGTGTTTGTTAACCGTATGCAACTGTTAAAAGTATGGGCCTAAAAAGCCAAACTGTCTGATTTACTATCTTGTTACATAGTTTATGATACGTGGTAGCTCCTAAATGGAGACAAATATCCTGAGCTCACACCTAAAGGTATTATTAATATACATCAAATAAACAAACATTACTCACTGCTGCCCTCTAAAGGTGTTATTAATATACATCAAATAAACAAACATTACTCACTGCTGCCCTCTAGAGGTGTTATTAATATACATCAAATAAACAAAAATTACTCACTGCTGCCCACTGAAGGTTTTGTAGTATATATCAAAAACAAACATTACTCACTGCTACCCATTTATAATCGAATCTACAAAAATTACTGCTGAAAGTATTAGAGCACCGGTCAGATTTTTTTGGGTTTTTTATGCTTTCATAATACTTTCATAAATATGTTTTCTGCTTCATTTTACTTCTATGCATTTGCATCAGTCAAACAAAAATGCTAGCGTAATAAAGTGATGGAAAATAGTTGTGGGCATCTTAAATAATTACAATTAGCTCATTCAGTTGCAAACGGGTCATAACTGTGACAGACCTAGTAATGGGTGGAAAAACTTGATTAATCAAACTAGGGCTGCCACAAACGATTATTATGATAGTCGACTAGTTACCGATTATTTTTGCGATTAGTCGACTAATCAGATTATGCGGACATCGAACCTAAAACGTACAGCTTATAGCACCAACATGCTGCGTCTCTTATATAACCATCATTAGCTTACAGCTTGAAGTGTTTAA
>JBBPCY010107575.1:0-19472 GCA_037974405.1 Brachyalestes nurse | reverse complement strand
AAGTCAACACAACATGATATGCAGATGTTATTTAAAAGTCAATGGTCACATTTATTTAGTCAAACAACACCATTTTAGGTAAAATACTGTAATCAAACAATATAAAGACATGCGAACACATCACATTAATCAAATGCAAACTACAAATACTACTGTACCAATACAAACTGCACATCAATTTGTGCATTAATAAGAATAAGGACAAGTGCTTAAAAGATTCTGACATCTTGATGTCTGCAGTGCCGTGTGATTACAACACACTGCCAATGACATCAAGCCTATTGTTCAGTAGGGCAACAACAATGGAACACAGACATTATAGACAAATAATGGATTGATCAACTAATACAGCTATATGAAATACTTAAAAATAGAGAGATAGAGGGAGAGAGAAAACGAGAGTATCACTGTTAATAGGCATATTTTCAGAGAGGAGAGAGAGAGAGAAAACAGTTCAAATCTTTCGACCACTATGTCGATCTGAGACAGCAAGACCAAGGCAGCGAGACCAAGACAAGAGCAAGACCAAAGACCATCAAGACTGTGACAAGACCAAGACCACGAAAAGGGCTCAAGACTCTAGTAGGCATAAGAGTAACTACCCATGAGACCTGCCATATTGGAGGTGCTTGTGAAAGTTACTCAGATCTCTATTCTATCTTTTTGACTTTTACCTGCTTTCAACACAACTTCAAGAACTGACTGTTTACTTGCTGCCAAATATACAATATAGGGACGAAAGTATTGGAACACCTCTTTTCAGGGTTGGACTCCTTACTTCCAGTGAAGGGCAGTGAATGCTTCTGAGACATTTCATGCTTCCAACTTTGTGTTCACAGTTTGGGGAAGACCCTTTTCTATTCCACCATGACTGTGCCCCAGTGCACAAAGCAAATGACAGTGAACTGTCTCTGGGAGCTGGACAAGGAACAACCCCTCAAATATGAATCAGAGGATGACATCAATTATTGATTGAAAACAAACAGGGAGGAATAAGCAAATCATTTGAAGAAGACACCCTTTGTTCTCTATAGGTTTTACGTAGCGATGATGATAAGAAGTTGGGCCTTCATTGGGCACAGCGATCAGTTGGTACTTAGTAAATTAAACAATGGAATACCCAATACTTTTCATTGGTAAGGAGCCTATATGGGATGTGTTAAGAAAAATTACTGTATGAATATTGAAAATGTATAAAAACTCATGTAAGAGCCCAGAAGACAGGAGTTTGCTGCAGAGGAATGAGGACAGCAACTCCCTGGGCTCATTTGCTGTGACCTTTGAATAAATCAGCAAACATCACATCTCTTTGGCTGATTTTTTGGACTTAGAAGGACTCAGATTTTTGGACTTTGAAAACTTTGAAACTTAGGAAAAAACTTAGAACTTTTTAGCTTTAGCTCAGCTTGGCATTAGCTTAGCTTAGCCTGGCTTAGCATAGCTTAGCTCCTTTTTTTATACTACAGAGCCAGGCCTTCTCGTCCAGCATCAGTGTCTGACCTCATAATTGCTCTACAGAACGAATGAGCAGGAATTTACACTGAAACTCCAAAATCTTGTGGAAAGCCTTCCAAGAAGAGTGGAAGCTGTTATAGCTGCAAAGGCAGAGCAACTCCAGATTAAAGTCTATGTATTTGAATGCAGTGTTAGCAAAGACCCTGTTGGTCAGGCGTCCCAATATTTTGGTCCATATAGTGTATCTCTTGGGAAAGAAAAAAAGTCTTAATGGTATAAAAGGTGGTTTACAGCAGAGGAAAAAACTGTGTTGACATATTCCAAGTTGATGAAAAATCGCACGACAGCCCAGAGGAGACGGAGCAGAATTTAGGCCGCAATGATTTATGAAGATGCCCTTATCCCACCTGACATCATGCTGGAAACAAACATACATTCATGTGCTTACACACATACACACACACACACACACACACACACACACACACAAAATTTAAAAGCAGAAGGACTACAAAACATGACCACACCACATGAGTTAATCTCTTCACAAATCCAGCAAATACACACAAATATCTGATACACACATTCACTACTGCTGCTTTTATAATCCTAAATTGAAACTTGGGGTGTTGTAACCAAGACCAAAGCAATGCAAATTCAATCCTTAAACAAATGTTTTCATGTTTAATTCACAGCATTATTTATTTTTTTTGTAACTGACAATGTGTACACAATATAGCAAAGCAATATAGTTCATAGTATAGTTCAAGCCTCACCATTCAGTTCCATGGAAATCTGATTTCCTGAAACCTGATTTTTTATCCATACATTGGTTTGTGTAAATATTTTTTTTCCACTAAAGTACCAACTTCTATTAGGTCATAAGACTGTTACCAAGTATTGCAACTGTGTTAGGGATGCACAACTAAAACTGGCCGGAATTGGTGACCCATAATGGGCAACTGCCCACGCAATGAACCACAAAAGCTTAAAAAAGAAAATGATTTGATTGTTTTTTCCTTATTTCTGTAATAAGATTGACATGGTCTTGTGTTGACATGAGGTTGATGAAAGGAAAGCGTGAACAGAGGTCTGGCTGAATTTGGTTTGGACGTAGACTCACTTGTTAAGTCTCCAAGTGTGACATAAGTTGTTTGGCTTATTATTTAAAAGACCTGGTGGATGCTTGTTTTCAGTTCCTGTCCACATGAAAGCTGGTGCTAGGTACTCACTGCTGTATTTGTATCACTTTAGTTCATGGTTTTCTCTGATTTCCGTGTCTCCCTCTCTCTCAGTCTCCCCCTTTGGATGTCTGGCTTTCACAGTTGAGAGCAGAGTTGAGAGCTCGGAAAAAACCCTCTCACGCCTCTGTGGTAATTTGATTAACTGAATTTTAAAAATGACACCCACTTTTCTCATCCACAAACACAGTGGTCAGTTCTGGCTTCAGTTCCGTGGCAAAGTCGAGGCCAAATTGTTCACCGACCCATAAACCAGTCAAATACAATAATTACTTACATCTCCATGCTGAGGTCCAGTCTTCAGGGCTCTCATCCAAGACAGATGTTTGGTAAATGCAGATGTTCTGTGTCCTTATCAAGTGTGTTTAAAAACAGCTTCTTATCAACTTTCCTCATGGCCACACACACACGCGCGCGCGCACACACACACACACATATACACACACACGCACAAAGCCAATCCCAGGGCCACTTGCTACCTTCCAGACACCTACTATACATCCAGTCCTGAACAATTAAAGTGATTGTCCCCATTTTTACTGTGGCATTATTAGAAACAGCAGGCAGTGTGTGAGAGGTGGGTCAAGCTCAAAGTAAGAGTTCAGGCCGGGTTCTCCGGGGGTACAGTGGCATGCACTGCACCCCCAGCTAGGATGTTTCAGTGCTCAGTCATTAAGGAGATCCATACAGGACTACTCTGTCACGAACAGAACAGGGAGGACCCAAAATCTGTTTATTCCAACAGGCAAGAGGCAGCAAGAGAAAACAAAAGCAAAAACCGGAATTCAGTCCGACAGGCAAACAAATCTGAATCTTCAGGCTGAGAAACTGAATCATGTAATCCAAGCCATCCATGTGATCAAAGTCCAGCATGGCATTGCAATGAACAAACAGAATAGAATCAAGATCAAGAAAAACAGCTAATGGAATCAATAACCAGTAGAAAAACAGAAAAGTTTTAAATGCAGGTATGAACACTGGCAATATTTTGTGACAAATGGTAGGTTATAATGTGAGAGATTGAATATTACCTTTAAATATCTGTTAATAATGTCTGTACAGCAGAAATATAGAGAGACGTATTTCTTACAAGACATGAGTTCTGTTCATGGTTTGTGGTCAGGTAGCTTAAAGGGCATTCGACCCTGCAGTTTTTAGACAGAGGATTTATTTCACAACCTGTTATTCAAGTAATTACGTTTCTTGTTTTAATTTCCCACACAATATTCCACTTCCTAAAAAGCCAGGACACCTGCTGACTGGAGTTAGCTACTTGAGTTTAGCACACAAGCTATGAGTCTAATGCTACGAGAAGAGGAAGGTTTATCACGATCAATTTGCTTTGGGTGAAGTGCATTCATGAATCATCCCACTGCATTACATGCTGTTATCTTTATGTGAAATGATTTATACATGTGGTTCATCAAACTTGACTGAGATTTCTTTACAGTAGTGGAATCAGGATTAGAATTTCTACTAAACAAACACATTTTTATTAAGATATTCTAAATCCACCAGCAAATCTACGTGTGTCCGAGCTTTCATATGTAATGTTTAAAACAGCGCAGTGACTAGGTGAGTAGAAGACTAGGTACTGGGTTTGATTTCTGGTTGAGTGGCTGAGTGTCCTGTGTGGTTCTGTGTGGGTTTCTGCCGGGTGCTCTGGTTTCCTTCCATATTCCTAAAACATGACTGTCAGGTGAATTGGAGATGTTAGGTTTGTCTGGGGTGTTTCTGGGGAAGGCTCCGGCACCCTGCTGTGACCCTGGTTAAGGATAAATGGCTCAGATAATGAACACTGATAGCAATAAATATGAAATAATAAACTTATACTGTGAATGCACGTACACTGTGTTTTTCAAATATGTGAACACTTTCTCAAAATTGTTATAAAACAGCTTTCTCAGGCATCAGTTTATTCATGACTTCATCTCATGTAAAAGAAATGACAAAATTCACCTCACCACCTTAGTAAACAATTGTGAATCAGTTCTGCATACATTTCTCGCGCATTTCACTTTAGAAGCACTTTAGATTTCTTTCCATGCCACTTCGTCAATAATTATGGAAATTTGCTTATTTTATTTTGAAGGACAAGTGAGAGAGGTGTGAATATTTATAAGCTGGAAACTTCAGTTGGGAAAGTCAGAGTATTAATAAGGCCTCGCTCAGCACCGAAACATGTTCTCTTTCCACCAATCCTCATCACAGTCTCTACTGATTTTCTAGATCAATTCCAGTTTGTTAATGTCAATATCAGGTGTTATTTGAAAACATGCAGTATTTTTGCCATCATCATTTATGTCAGTGTTAAAAATCACAGAACTGACATTTGTTCATTCTCTCACATATCACTTTGACATAACTGTGGAATTTCCCCTTTAATTGCATGTGTTTGTGAACAAACAAACATATTGCGAAAAAGATTTTAATGTAATTAATAACAACAGATTTTTTATCTGAAAAGCAGGACTGTACACACAATGCAATGCAAATTATGAATGCAAGAATTCACACGTTGACACACATTTTATCCACTTCTTCTCATGACAAAAATTAAATCAAAAACCATGTCCATGTTTTTCCTCTAACCAGTGATCACAGTGACTTCTAAGTCCTGGAGATGTTTAGACAGACGCTGGAAACCAATATTTGTTGATGTATTTACTGAAGCTGTGTTACTGTGCTAAAATAACTGGATTGTATTCCTTTTACTGCACCTGTAACTCTACAACCCTACTCTGTTAACAGTGTAACTACAAATAAATATTTCCCATACGCTTCATTCTACAAATATTCAGTGTAAGAATATTGATTTAAAGGTATTTCTAGTAATAGCTAACCCATCTAACCTTGAATCCTCATCCTGTTACTACCCCCTCACAATACATACACACATACACACACACACACACACACACACACACACACACAGCATTCCTCTGGGTTTACCTCATGCTACAATGAAACACACATATACACTCCCACCCATCCACCCCCCCCCCACACACACTCACATATTCATATACAGAAAAATTCCTGTGGGATTACTTCACAGACACTTAAAACACAGAGTATGGTATAAGCAGTATGGTATAAGCAGAATATCCTCAGAAACCTTATTTCTCCTCCTCTGTCTTTTCCACATATTCTTCAGTAGCATGAGAAAGTTAGTTGCTTTTGGTGCTTGCGGGGTAGAAGTGACCCTATAAATCTCTTGGTCTTTGCCAAAGGCAAAGAAAGAATGTGTGGACTTCAGAAGAGTCTGCCAAAGAACTGCAACTCGAGCACAAAGTGGAAATTAGAAAAAGCTGGAGGGAAGATAACAGCCGTACTGGGCAGGGCACATAAGCAGCACTCCTGAAACGGTCAATCAAACATCCGATTCCACTGATTTCTTTCCGTGCCACTTCGTCAATAACTATGGAACTTTGCTTATTTTATTTTGAAGGACAAGTGAGAGAAGTGTGAATATTTATAAGCTGAAAACTTCAGTTGGGAAAGTCAGTGGAGTATTAATAAGGCCTGTAATTACCATACATGCATTTTGGTCTACTATTTAGCCATTCTATGTCAAAATGACACAAAATTTACAAGACACAAATGTGGAAGCCTGCTTTGTGACCGGTCATAGCGCCACCAAGTGCTAAAAATGGACACAAATTGGGGTACTGCTGTTGAGCGATGCCTTGCATGGGCTTACGAAGTTTTTATAAGCATTGACCCTAGGGCCTATGAGTAATTGCAGTTTAACTCAAAAATCTTAAAAATCTAACTAGGCGGAAATGAATGGGCCGGGTCTCAGTTGATTCGGCTGATGCCAAGGAGTAATATGCAACAAGAATTGTGAAAATCGGACCTACGGTTCAAACTTGCTGAGACGAAATGCAAAAGTGTTTGTTATAGCGCCACCTATTGGCGCAATGGCGTGGCTGTTGGTGCCCTGCCAACTTGCAAGGCTGTGCGCCTTATGGTTTTTGCTCCCCAAGGCGTTTTGAGGCAGAAAAAAAGCAGGATTACAATAGGGTTCTAGCACTGCTGCTTGGACCCCTAATTAATGACTATCATTTTCAGCTGTTACATTTGTTAAGTTCTTTTAAAATAGTTTATTTTTATTTCATGTGTTTCAAAGTTGCTTGTCATGTCATGGTTGCACATGTGCCATGGATTTGGGCTTTTTGGAAGGAATTAAGGAAAGAATTAAGGTAAGAATAAATGAATAAGTAAACAAATAAGTAATTAAGTAAGTAAGTAGATAAATAAGTAAGTAAGTAAGTAAGTAAGTAAGTAAGTAAGTAAGTAAATAAATAAATAAATAAAAAAATAAATAAATAAAAAACTATTAATAGTAACAGGCTAAATTGCAATTACTTTTGGTGGTCAAAATGGCATTAAGTGAGTTAAAGAACACATGCTGACTTGTTTAGCATGCAAAGTTAGCACTTGTTTGCAACCTCAGACTTGAATTGGGTCTTGTTTCAAGAAGTTTCAAGACTTGTTTCAAGTTCCTTTGTCTGCAGTGACATGTTTCCAGCTCTAACAAGCTTCAAATAAAATAAAACATTGATCACAACCATTTAATCAACCAATACATTTAAATATGAGTGTTTATGTCTTTAGTGCTGTTATATTACCATAGAAATCATACGATTTCTAGTTCAAATAATGGCTCAGTACTAAAAATCACAGCAGATTGGCACTCTTGATATGAAAACAGCCTTCATTTACCAGCTTGAACTCGCCAAAATGGTTCTTTAAAGCGGTACCATAAACAAGCCACCTTCAGTTCCTTAAAAAACTAATTTTAAGTAGATTTTGCGGTTGTGAGTTTCGTGGTATTTTTCCCTAGACACAGGGAAACATGTCAAAATCATTATGTGTGCTACAGAAGTGACTGGGCTGAGAAACGCTGGAGCAATTCCTTACCTAAACCATTTGGCCAAAGGTTAGTTCGAGTATCAAATGTGCTTTTCCATGGCATTCATTAAAAGAATCATTGTGGCACCTGTATGAGAATAATATCACCTCACAGTGGGAAACATTCATTCTTGTTCAGCTTTATAAAGAGTGCCAGTAAGTCAGGAGGGCCCATATCTTATTTTTTTTTCTTTCATTTTGAGGTCCCCATATCCAGAGTGTATCAAAAACATTTTTGGCCTTTTTTTTCAACTTCGTTTCTCCCCTTTAGTAGCCTTTTCTTGCTATGATATACACTTCTGTTAAAAAGGGCGAGAAAAGAGTGTTTTCCATAAGCTCTGTTAAATTCACTCTGAACCAGAGTGATGCATGACTGAGTGTTCTCAAGCCTGCTCCAATATGCCTAATAAATATTCACTTGCATCTGTTTGTCTTAACAACTAAAAACACAGTTAATCTATCAGTGCTTTGCCTCTTCTTGGTCCTGTTTTCTCAAGGTTCTAGGTTCAAAGTTACTTTATTGTCGTCAACATGTACGTAGTGAGATGAGGTAACGTTTCTCCATTGACCACGGGGCAAGATACAGCAACATACAACATTCAACAAAGTGCAGGTTACAACAAACAGAGGACAACAGACAGACAACAAATAGACAGCAAAGTAGACAGCTCTATTGGTTCTTTCCTGCTATTGTACTGTGTGTGTGCAGTTCAGTGTTTTTGGACAGTTTAACGTTTTATGTTTACTACTGTCTGTCATATGCTGTTTCTTGCTCTATGTCTATTATTATTATGATATGATTTGACATGGCATAATGTGGTATGATATGATATGATATTATTTTATATTATATTATATTATATTTAGGGCGGGGCAAGTTAATACGTTATTATCATGTAGACACATTATTTACTTAACAATTATTTTACAGCGCATTAACATTGTTTTTTTATTACTATTATTTTTATTTTTTATTTTTTCCGTCTGGAAAAAATTACTATTATTTTTAACGTTTGTTGCTTTTTTGTGCTTGACCACTTCATCTCACCTGAACAGGGATGCTTGCTAGAATTGTGCGTATAACAATGTGCAGAAAATCCTTAAAAATGTTCATTGTTGCTCAACATTAATTATATTATTATTATAACATGCCCTAGTGAGGTGCAAGACAAAGCAAATGCAGGAAAGCAAAGCTCGGAGCTGTGTATAAAGCCAATAAGACGATGAGCTAAGGAGGTCATGGCGAGTGGTATATGAATATGGAATAATGAGTATGCTCCTGTACAGTAGTATAGTGGGAACTGGAGCAAGAGAAGAGAGCCTGCAGGCATTGACATTTAGCTTTCAAAACTTAGCACAGCCATTACACCTACAGAGTCACACACACACACACATACACACACACACACACACACACAGAGGACATCGGACTGAAAGGTGCTCTCAAGCATGAGGAATCCGGACATACGTTCAAAGAACTGAGCAGTGTATTAAATCTCCTTTGCACATGCACCACACACTCTTGAGGTTAGCATATCTACCCAGGGGCAACGGAGAATGATCAAAGGGAGAAAAAAAACAATGGCAACTCCCCCACTGGCAAAAAACAGAACAGAAGAAAACTAAATGATAAAAACAGAGAGAAATGTGAAGATAAAAACACTAAAGTATGGTCAGGATGAGAGAACATGACTAACTAGGACTCGTGGTTCTAGAAATAAAATAATGGTGGAGGTCCCCAATTTTTTAAAAGATTCTTCACTCAAACATTCCTTTAAGGGAAATAGTTTTAGGAGGCATTCACTGCAGGGTGCTTTAGGGCAGAGGTCCCCAAACACCGGGCCACAGACCGATATCGATCCGTGAGTCATTTGGTACCGGGCTACACAGAAAGACTGAATAACAATATTTTACTGATTATCTGAGTTTGAAAAATTTTTTACTTTGAAAAAACGCTCGGTCACGTGATACGGTACATCAAAGACTATGCCCACAAGCTAGCAAAAATGAGGGGAGCTCCTTCATAATTTTATGCATTTTGTTTTTAATTGTATCTAAACCGGTCCGTGATAATATTGTTTTTGGTCCGTGGCCCAAAAAAGGCTGGGGACCGCTGCTTTCGTGAAACCAAAGGAGGGTATTCCATGGCTTCAGCCCAAAGAACACTGTGTATATATAAATGGGCGAATACTAAGCTTATATGAATATAACAGTGGACAACACTGTCAAACTGTGTCAGATTGCATTGCTGTATTGTGACCATCATGTTTGTTAGTGGCAAGTGCATTTACATGCATTCACAAATATGTCATCTGTTCAGCGAGAGATACATTAAAGGTGTTAAAGCACTAATCCATGAGAAAAATCAGTCCTTCTGTGTGTGTTTCTGTGTGTGTGAAAAGCAGTTGCAGTCGAGAGATATTTCATTTGTTGCAGCACACTGATCAAAATTCAGATAAAAGGATCTCTCTGTGTGACGCTCAAACACACACACACACATTGTTATGGACAGTGGCTCATCTCTAGGGGTGTTAATAACAGCAGTGAGTCATCCAGAGACAGACAGAAAGACACCCACAGAAAGAGACAAAGAGAGAGAGAGAAGGAGAGAGAGTTACAGAGAGAGAGATGCAGAGAGAGAGAGATACAGAGAGAGAGAGAGATACAGAGAGAGAGAGATACAGACAGAGAGAAAGAGTGAGAGAGAGAGAGACAGAGAGAGAAAGAGTGAGAGAGATACAGAGAGAGAGAGACAGAGAGAAAGAGTGAGAGAGAGATACAGAGAGAGAGAGACAGAGAGAGAGAGAGAGACAGAGAGAGAGAAAGACAGTGAGAGAGAGAGAGAGAAAGAGTGAGAGAGAGAGAGAGAGAGAGAGAGAGAAAGAGTGAGAGAGAGAGCCAGAAAGAGACGGAGAGAGAGAGAGACGGAGAGAGGGAGAACAATAATCACCAAAAGGCAGACTCAGCACTCTATCTGTAGAAAATTAAATAATTGTCACACAAACAGCAGCACTGCTGTCCTTATCCACAGCAATCTGGCCTATAAACACCCCGCCCCCCTCAAACACACACACACACACACACACACACACACACACACACACACACTTATATAAGTTTGTGTCACCCATCAGGAACAGATGCTGAAAAGACTTGTATTCCCCTAGAACACACAAACACACGCACACACACATAATAATAATAATAATAAGAATAATAACTAGAGATGGGCTCGATCCGACATATAGAGGTATTGAGTCCGATATAGCCGTAAGTCCGTCATCGGATATCGGTTGGACAGGCCCGATCTATATATTCCAGTTTGCGCTAGACCTCGAGGCTGTGTAATACGAGATGCGTTACTGCTCCTTATTCCATACCATGAACCTGCAGCAACTTCAGTCTGAGCGAGCGAATAACATTAGCCATTGTTTTGAACAAAATGTCGCTCATTTGGAGATACTTGGAAATGCAAAAAAGCAAGATGGCTACTTGCAATGTGTGTAAAGCCAGCATGCCGAGGGGTGGAAGAACAGTCGCGTCGAACAATACAACAAATTTAATCAAGCACCTGCAGAGGTTTCATGACAAAGAGTACCAGGAGTTTATGCCAGCAAACAGGGAAAAATACACCAGGCAGCAGACGCTCGTTGATGTTTTCCGAAAACGCTACAAATTTACAGCAGACAACCCAAAAGCGACAACTCTCCCCATCTCTCAAAACACAACGAGGCTAAAGTTGGGCATCCCGTAATACAGATACAGAATTATTTATTTATAATTATCAAATACAGAAGTGGTTAGATTACACTCTGCCCATGTCGTGTCTCTGAATTCACATTATTTAAAATGTATTATATTTGCACTTTATTTTTTACACAGTTGTTGCTGCTAAAATGGATATAATACTTGAACTATTTACATGATTCAGCCAAGATTGTTGTGTTTTTGATATTTACAAAATTTTACAGCTGTTGCTGCTACCTTTTTGTGAGGTGTGACATAAATAAATTCCTTTGTAAATAAATGCATTCCGTTGAAATTGTGTTGTTCCTTACTAACAAACAGCACAATTTCAACAAAAATAATAATAACGTAGTTTTATATAACTTATAAAAGCAAAAAAATTGGCAGAAATCATTACCTATTGTTCAATACAACTTGCAGAGTTAATGGAACTGTATTATGCTGAGTTTAAAATATCTGGGGAGCATATCTGGGGCATATTTAGGGTTTCGATTCTAGAAACAGGCCTTTATAGGCATTTTTACCACTTTACAAATTCACGGTTTTTCACAATTCACTGATGGTCTTGGAACGTAACACGCACACATTTCGGGGGGTCTACAGTATTGCACAATAACGTTCAGTATTGTACAGTACTGTACAGTATTGCTCGGTGGAGTGGAGTGAGAGTGTGATGCTCCGTGCTCCGTGTTGGTAGTAGCTGAGCTGGGCTTAACCGTGGACCGGAGTGACAGAGATTGAAGATGTTTACTTTTTAATAAGCCACCTATGCAGCTTTTGGTGTTACTAACCAGAAAATAAAAGAAGAATGGAGTTGTTTTAATTAAAGGATGCAGTCAACAGATTCAAAACATGCTGCAGAATGTGTGGCGAAGTGACTTGTGCGACCAGCAGCATGGTGCTGTCTAGTGGAGGAGCCACTGAAGGACACGCCCCCTACTCAAGCGGAGGAATTAGAAAGTAGCTCAGTTTTAAAATCCAAATGTTTTTTTTTCCTCCAGAGTTTTCATAGAACAGACAGAGCATTTCGCAGGGTGGGCACGGCTTGTCCCTGGGGGGCAGTGCCCACCCGAGCCCCCCCGCGGTCACAGTTCTGCATTGAACTAGATCAGACCTTGTAGACTTCCTTTGCGTAACCAACTATTCTAGTTATTATTCGGTCATACACAGTGGATTAGAGATGTGTTCCAAAATTAGAAAAAAATATTCTGTTATTCTTTTAAACGTGGTTTGTTCCAGTTTAATAAGATGTGTCCATTTCTTTGTCGTATTGAGTCTCTCACTAACCTTAACCCCAACCCTGTGTACTCTTACACTATTAGTTGTAAATTGTAAAAGAACAGTGTCCTGTTCATTAATGTTCATGTTGTCGGTACCTAAGACCCCTTTGTTGGATTTATTTGCTCTGTGGTAGACCAAAAAGATAAACCCTTAAATAAACCATGAGAAAAAAGACACAGACATAAAGAAGCAAATAATGTTGATTTCCTTACAGCTATGCATGTCAAGTTCTGGGATGTATTAGATCAAGGGTGCTCAACCAGTCGATTGTGATTGATTCCCCAGTGGTGTAATTTTCCTGTGCTCTCCTTTTTTGCTGGTGTGTTAACTGTTAGCTAGCTATCTGGCAGAAGGGAAACTGCCAAAAAAAATCAAAAACATATAATTTCTTTGATCCAACCCAGTCTGGTTTCAAGAGCCACTGAACACCACTGAAATGTGGCTGCTATCAGTGACTGGAGCTTCCAGCTTGCTCCCTCTAGTCCTCCAGGGAACTTCGCCTGGCTCTGCCATCCCTACACACAAAGCAAACCCAGTCCAGACTCTTCTCTTTTGTGGTTTCCCGATGGTAGAATGAACTGCCTAAGGTGACCAGAGCACCAGAATCCCGCTCTGTCTTGCACTACTCTTTAGTAAAGATTTAGCACTTAATACTGTCCTCTGGTTCTCACACTGTCATGAAACTTGAAACTAGCGTCTCCTCAACTGGTAAGTCGCTTTGGATAAAAGAGATGAATGTAATGTAATACAATGTAATTTTCCTTTAGACTGGGAGGAGGATTATTTTTGTTTCCTCAATTTCACTCCATCGGCAAGCATGGCTTTACCGAAGAAGGACAATTTGGAGATTCATTTTAAAACCGTGCACAAAAGCTACGAGACATATTTCCCAGTTAAAACAGCTCTCTGAATTGAACTGAAGGACCAGCTAGCAGCACAGCCATCAGTTTTTACCAGAGTAAGGCTGCAAAGATAGCATCTTATCCTGTAAGTCATATTCTTGCTAAACACAAGAAATCTTTCAAGGATGGTGAAGTTGTGAAAGAAGCGTTTGCTGCGGCTGCAGCTGCACTCTTCGCTAGCTTCGGGATGCCGAGGAGCAACTGAAAAAAAGACACTGACGCATGTGAATATTTTTCTCTCTAGTTTGATGAGTCGACTCATCTGGTGGATATGGCACAGTTTTGTGTTTTTGTCTGAATGTTTTTTGGGGATAGAAAGTAAAGTGGACCTTATAGTCACACATGAACACACCACACAATGTGAAGTGGAGCAGCAGGCAGCCAGGAACACAGCGCCCAGGACGCAGTGTGTGGGGACACAAGGGAAACTCAACTAAATTGCAACTCCCTAACCGCTAGGCCACCAGCTGCCCTCAGTGCAACAGTATGAGTGCACAAGAAGAGCTACTCACATTTTGCCACTGAAAGGACTCACTGGAGGCGAAGATATTTTCCACGCTTTCATGGAATTTACTAACAAAAGCCAGCTGTCCCTCTTTAAGCTAATTTCCATCATAACTGACGGTGCTCCAGCGATGGTTTGCGGCACTAGTGGGTTTATTGCATTGTGCAAAGTGAAACTTTCCCAAACTTCCTTAATTATCATTGTATAATTCACCAGCAAGCATTGTGTGGGAAAACTGACAGATGTTGTGATGAAGACTGTGTGTTCTGTTCGGGCCAGAAGTCTACAGAGAGGTTATGCTGAGCTCACTTGGAGGAGACAGGCACACAACATACAGACCTGCTGCTGTACACAGATATCAGATGGCTAAGCAGAGGTCAATTTTGATGAGATTCGCCAAGTTGTTTCCTAAAATAAAGGATTTTCTCAATACATGAAGAATATGCACCGCTTGAGTAACCAGTGGCTTTTGGATTTAGCTTTCCTGATGGTGAGCTTAATGTAGAGTTGCAGGGTAAGAACGAAGTAATCAGCAAGCTACAACTACTGCCAAGTAGGATGCAACACTATGGCGTGCATAACTTTCCTCACATGCAGGCAGAACATCAGCATCAGGGCAAAGACTTTGTGTAGTTCAGAGCATCTTGTCAGAATTTCCCAAGCGCTTTTCTGACTTTGCATCCATCGAGCTACCTGTGTTTTCCATGTAGATTGCATTGCTTCTAAAATTGGTATCACTGCTCCACTTGGATAGCTCTGCTGTTGGATAGCTCTCACACTGCTAAATGACATTGAGATCAAATGCAGGACAATGGACATAGACATCTGGAACCTACCACCAGAACCAAAGTATCCCACCCTCAGAAGGTGTTGCTTGAACTTAACACTTTTTGGATCAACCTATTTGTGTGAGTCTGCTTTTCTCTCACATGAAAATCATCAAGTCAAAGAACAGATCCTGTAAGTCCTGTATTAGATAGAAAGTGTACTAGACAGACGTATTAGACGTAAGTGGTTCTCATAGTCAACTTGTTGGATGCATGAGAACTGGGCAGGAATGAAGGCTTGATCCATTTTCACAGGTCACTATAGCCAGGAGACTTAAAAAGCGTCAAGGCTTTTGGGGTCCTCCTGATCCTGATGCTGATTCCCTGACGACAGTGGTCTGAGCAGGGACAAACTTGCGACAAGCTGTTCAGGACAGGTTTGAGGTAGTGTTGCCCTGGCCTCCCCAGATCTGAATTCCATCAAGAATCTGTGGGATCTACTGGAACAAGTCTGATCCGCAGCAGCTCCACCTTACAACTCACAGGACTTTAAAGATTCGGTGCCAACATCTCAGTGATACTAGATGTCTCAGATACTAGAGGAACCTCAGAGGTCTTGTATAATCCATGCCTTGTGCAGACTGGAGCTTTTTGGTGGCATGCAGAGGACCAGCAGCATAGTAGGAAGGTGCTCATAATGTTTTGGCTCATAGGTTAAAACACTATCATTTACAGAAATAAGTAATATATTTTACAGAAATATGTAATATATTTTACTAATGTGAAGTTTACTTACGCATTTGAATCAGATCAAATCAAAGCATCGGTTTGCTCATGATATCACAATAGCAAACAGTAGCCTGGATAAAAAGTCTTCAGTTCCTAATGCCTCGTAAAGCCTGCATATCATTGCGAATGAATGAAAATACATCGCCCAAAGTCTTTCCTTCTCCTCTTTTCCTCTTTCTTCTCTTTTCCTTTCTCCCTCAGGGATTTTCGAATGACAGTGAAGATCTTTCTAAACCATGTCACACAGCATTAGCTAGCCCAGCTCAGCTAATACCAGTCTCTATGAGGACTTACCCCATTCACTCAGTCACCAAAGAGAAGATGAAAGTATTCTACTCCACTCATGAACACCAAAAGACTTGAACACAACAGTCTTTAGAGAATTACATTCTTTATACTGACTATCCTGAGTATTGTTTCATGAGCTAAGACACGGTGGAAGTAGAGGTTTTGAAGGTTTGCGGTTTCTCCTCTTATAGTTTCTCCAATTAGACACTGAAATGAAGGATACTTACAATCGAAAAAAACAGCAGGAGAACCTGGAGCGTCTACAATGATGTTGTCATCTCTAACTAGCCTGAGGAGTCAATCATTAAAAGAATCTTTTCAGTGATTCCAGGCATTCAGGAGTCAAGTGTTGACTCCAAAGGGACTCACCCGAAAGAGAGGACAGCAGAGAATTCGGTATAAATTAGCAAGCCCCTGTTAGTCAACGAAGTTAATTTAACTCAAATGTAATTAATATTGTGTGTTTTTTTCACCAGCGGTCCCTCTCTATGTCTTGGTAGTTCATTGTGTGTCATCGATTCATCTCCCATCACTTGGAGACATTTAGTTCAGTTTGGAGTGAGACTTCTGTCCTCTGGGGTGGGAGGATGATCTACTTTGGGGAGGATTTGGAGATTTCTCGCGTGAGTGTGAGAGAATGAGATTAAGTCTGAAAGCTTGAGTCTCACGTCAGATGCGGGGAAGTTGGAAAACCTGCACTTGAAAGTGACTCCCTACCTCTTACACAGATTTGCCTCCCCAAGCCTATTTCTGGTCAAATTTGTAAGAACGCTAGGAAAACAGAAATATAAACACTTAAACTCAGCTTATATGAACATGTACACCAACTCCTATTCCAACACAACTTTAAAGGGACTTTCTTTCTTTTAAACATAGACTTTATGTTTATATAACCGTTTTTCTCCCAGACAGGCTGTCTTTATGTCAAGCTTTTTTTATTGATTACATCAAACTCCATAATAAAACTTATTTATCAAAAACAAAAGCAAGGACATTTTGGTTTACAGTCAAACAGAAGATCTTTGATGTCTTGCTTGTAAACTTGGTTTGTTTTTTACTTCTGCTGTGTTCAACTCTGCGGTGGAAATCTGTGACAATTCCATGTGCTTGATCCTGTAAGAATTTCCACCATACACCCCACAGTTAGGATTGGCCAAAACCTCAAACCACTGCCACAGTGTGTTTACACAGACTGCTCCTCAAGCTAAGAGAGGTTAGCGCTTGAACTGGGAGAGTTGGTCCTACAACAGGGTGGGTAGTATTACATTACTAAAGGAAGTTTTAGACGTTGTGATCAGCCTGGACTGAAGTTTGTTCTTTAGCTCTCTACTGGAGTTATGAAATTATTATAGAAGTAATAGAAGCGTATGCTCTGCCAATTAGCACTGCCTAAACTTCCTAAACATTCCTCAAGCGTTACACACTTACCCTTAAACCCCACTGAGCCATTCAATCAAAAGACTTGCAAATGTAGCTTCAACCCTCTATAACAAACTTACGGATAAAACCGCATTGCATTTATTACATCGCTAAAAACAGTAGCGTGAAACCTGGATTTTGCACATTTTTGTCCTTTTGTATAGATAAGGTATGTCATTAACAACACAAGTAGATCATTTTGGGATTACTTAACACATTCACATATACTTGTGTTTCTTGTTTAAGTTGTTTTACTCTTATTTAGATTTGCTGTACATATTTTATAATGTTGCACAGTCAAAAAAGGAGCGGTTCAGGATACATTTCACTCCTTGCTGTACTTGTAAATTAAGAATCTTGAATCTTGAACAGGCTCAGAGACAAGTGTGTGACGACTTTTCACAAGTGTGTGACGCAGTTTTCTTAAAATCTTACATATCTTACATCTCAAATCTTACACAAATTGTTAACTACATCAAACTCCAAAACTAAAGAAGTAAACCATTTAAGCCTTGGCTGGTCAACTACATTTGGTAAGTTAGTGTACACCTGATTTGTAGCCTCACCATCGCTTTGCTCTTTATGGGAGCAATAATATGTACTTGTGAAAAATTGAGCAACGCATCAAGTTTTGAAAATACTCGCATGAACCCTTAAGCGAACCCTTAAAACTCCACACACATGACTGCCACACACAGGACAGCTACCTCCTGAACGTGTAAATGAAATAAAATCATGGGTCAGAGTGCACAATGCTCACTCTTACAAAATGTTAAGAAAAGTTATGTATAAATCATACATTCCGTTATCCACTGCTGGAATACGGTTAAGACATAAGCTGTAACACAGTACAAAATAACGCGATACAACGTAAAGCTAGCAGAAATTTTCCTCTAATGAGCCATTCAGGGTCTCTTGCAGGCCAAATTGCTGCCCTGGTGCAGTTGCACTTGATCATGGGCTGCTCTCCTGTAGCATTTTCAAGCAGAGAGCAGAATTCATGGTTCCATCAACATACCAACCATGTTTGGTATGATAGTATGATGTTTTGATTGTGTTTGTGTTTGTTGCTTGAATCCTGATGTAACAGGACCCCTGTCTTCCAAAAAAGTTCAAGGAACATTATTTCAAAAGTCGTCAATGTTATTTTAGCATATGTGAAAAGTGTAAAGTGGCCATTTTTGTCACACGTGAACACACCGCAGCACACAGTGTGAACAGTGTGAAATTCTTTCTCTGTATTTAACCCATTCACAAAGTGAAGGAGCGGGCAGCCAGGAAGACAGCACCCGGGGAGCAGAGTGTGGGGACAGTACCTTACTCAAGGGAACCTCAGAGGTACCACTAGCAGTCCTGGGATGTGAGACAAGCCTACATGTTCTTCTTGGTTATCAGTGCTTTTCACCTTCCAACTCTCGTATTTAGTCCTGTCTTTTTCTAATGGTGGAATCATAAATGTTTCCTGAGGCGAGTGAAGACTCTTTCGCATATCTTTGTATCTGTTTAAGCGTTTTGATTCAACAGCACAGGCAGTTATAAAATCTAACACATACACACACACACACACACACACACATAGACACACACACACATAAACACACACACATACACACACATATAGACTCACACGCACACACACATAAACACACACACACACATAGACACACACACACACATAAACACACACACACACGCACAGACATAAATACACACACACATAAACACACACACGCACACACACACAGACACATAAACACACACACACAGACACGCACACACAAACACACACACATAAACACACACACACACATGCACACGCACAGACACATAAACACACACGCACAGACACATAAACACACACACACGCGCACAGACACAAACACACACACACACACGTACGACACATAAACACACGCACACACGCACAGACAAATAAACACACACACACATACACACACGCACAGACACAAACACACACACACACGCACAGACACATAAACACACGCACACACGCACAGACACACAAACACACACACACGCACAGACAAACACACACACACACACGCACAGACACATAAACACACACACACACACACACAGACACAAACACACACACACACACACACACAAACACACAAAAACACACACACACACACACACA
>JBBPCY010107516.1:0-19479 GCA_037974405.1 Brachyalestes nurse | reverse complement strand
ACAGTCGGTAGACAAGTCTCTTTAGTGTCCTGCGTTTTTAGAACTGTGACCTTAAATGCCTACTTTCTGTAAGCTGTGAAGGTCTTAACGACCATTCCACAGGTGCATGTTAATTAATTGATTATGGTTAATTGAACATGCATGGAAAACAAAGTTTAAACCCTTTACAATGAGATCTGTAAAGTTATTTGGATTTTTACAACATTATTGTTGAAATACACAGTCCTGAAAAAAGGGGCGTTTCTTTTTTTGCTGAGTATATATCCGAGTCCTGCTCGGGAGGTAACGACCGATTCTAATCGAGTCTGAAACCACGTGATCGGGCCCAATTTCCAATCACGTGATCGGATCTGGACATCCCTAATAAATATTATCTTTGAAACATATGGAAAAGGGTCCTGTTCCATGAAACAGGATTAAGGGAAAGTCTGGCTTATTGTAAGGGAAAGTAAGCCAAACTTGACCCTAATCTTGTTTAATGGAACAGGACACAGTAGTCCAACCCGATCTCATGACTTTTCATGGAGCCATCACAAAATACAGTTTAATCAAAATATGTAGTGCGATCATGATTTAGGGCTTTTTTTTCGTGCTAGGACATTGCTTCACTTTTTCGTGCTAGGACAATGCTTCACTAAACTATGTATTTTAGGATTAAGGTTAGGGTTAAGGTTAGGTTTAGGGGTAGGTTTAGGGTTACGGTTTGAATTAGGGACTTTCCCTGTCTCAAGCCATTTCAACTTGTTTTAACCACTTTGCAAACAAATACGAAAAGGAATCAACTCATTTCTCTCCTACTGTCCCTCAGTCACCAGTTACCCCTGATACTGCCAAAAATACATAGGGTAGTGAAGCATTGTCCTGGCACGGACAAGTGAAGCATTGTCTTAGCACAAAAAAAGTAATGGCAGCACTTATTTTGATTAAATTGTATTTCATGATGGCTGCACAAAAACTCGTGAGACCAGTCTGGCTGCAAGTGGTGGTAAAGAGTGGAGACTGGTAGAGGCTGAATGACAGGAGCTGGGCTTGTGGTCAAACAGCCTTAACTTAAACACACATGAAAACAGTAACAAACCTTGGGGGGGACCCTGATGTGGTTTTTTTGTGTTGTCTTCAGTCCTCTCTTTTTTAATGCACAATTTTTAACATATTGGAAGTTTAACATTACAATAAAACATAAGATATGAAGATATGAAAGATATGAAATTTTTCTTCAATATGTAAATTTAAGCAAATGAACAGTAATTGAGCATTCAAATATGCACAAGTGTGTTCTTTATAGAGAATCTTAGAAAATGCGTGAAACTTGCTATTCAGTTAGGGGTGCCCAGCTATTGCACATGACGGCACTTACAGTTTTTTTTGAAGACTTTATTCTAAATTTCAACCTCTTGTATCTTTTTGTGGATCAGTTCTGGACTAGATTTCATGCAGCAATATATATAGTGGTGCTATAGTGGATACATTGAGCTGGAAGTCATTGACTAATGTTGCTGAATTGACTAATGTTGCTATTATTGTAGCTAACTAGAAAACTGTGTAAGCACACAGCTGCATGTCAACAGTAGTTCCACTGAAACCTATTTACTGGTGTTTAACCTCCATTCTCCAACACCTAAGCCAGTAAAAAAGGTAGCAGATGCTGAAAGGTAAACCATCACTGGAAAGGCAGGGCACTTACAATAAGGTTAACTACAGTTCATGTGATGTCTCAGACCATGAAGTCTAGTGTACGCAGATAAATCAGTTGTGCTCCATTACACCCTTGTGAAAAAAGGCTATATGAGCTAACAACTATCTTATAAAACCTTTGTACCAAAGGAGCATGCAATTGAGACCATAACTGAGGTACAATTTTATTGGACTGAACAGCAGCTTGATTAGGTTTAATCGCCCCATTCTATGGCAAATTGAGTTTATTTCTTAAATGGGAAGCTCTACCTTTAGCAATTAGCTGTGTACCTGAAGCTAGATGAATTCAACGTACTTAGACCTTTCTAGTAAGATGTGACATCCCCGGTCAGCAGCCCCTAGAGACCGCCATTGGTGAATGTATGTTCTGAACCTTTATTCTAAAAGGGTTGGTCACAAAGACCAATTACATGAAACCCAGCAACAGCTGGGTGATAATTTCAGTTAAAGTGACTGTGTTCATTCATTGGTTTAAAGACAATTCTGTTTTTGTATATATAGTTCCTTGGTTCATATTTTGTCTGTCAGTCCTCCCTCATGCTTCTGCTAGGTGGTTTGTGTTTTGGACTTTGTTTTGGGCCCTTTTTGGTTGTTTGAAAATAAAGTTTGGAGAAATCTGCGCCGGCACCTCCTTTCTGTACTGGTACTACCCCCATGTGTCATAAGCTTAGAAATGGTAAATGGTCTTTCCCAATACAAGCATGCGAAATGTTAATTAGAGCATTCAGATGCTACTCTCTGGCATCTCTAGCTAATATGTCTTCTATTAGCAAGAAGACTGTAGGCTGCAAAGCTTTGCAAATGACAACACAGCTGTGGGACTGAAATGACAACTAATAATATTTTGAAGTGGTAAATACATGGTCGGAAAGCCCATTTATCTGCTTTTGAGAAGAGCAGGGTGGCTTTACCTGAGGACTTACATTGATTGTTCTAAGCAAAGCTAAGCAGCTTTAACAATCTTCAGCCTGAAAGCACACAAGAAAGGAATTGATTAATTTCAATTTCATTGATTTCACTCAGTGAAGGGTGTTTTTTGGAAGGAATTGCCTCCTGCTAACCTATCCTCTAACATCAGTGTGTTTCATAAATCAATATACCACTCCTTTTTGTGCACTATAGACATTCTAAATTAATACACATTGGTTATCATGCTTAAGAACTAAAGGTATCCAGGGGAAATATCAGTTCCTGCAAGGCATAATCCAAACACATTTCTGGCTACCAAGTATTGTTAGGGCAGTGATTGCACAACTAAATCTTCATTACAAAAGGCAGAACTTAAAGGATCATCTACAGTTGAAGTGCCACCCCTGAGAGTCTCAGAGATTTCCAGGTGAAGAGATCCCTGTCCATTGCTGGCTTATGAGTACTCAGGTATAGGGAGCAGGATCCATGCTCTGGCAAGGCAATGATAATAATAAAAGAATAACAAAACAATATATAATAAAAGTAACATTTCACATACAATAAGTTAAAACAAAGGTAAGGAAAGCAGTACTACAGTGCATTTTTTTGTGCAAGTGATACTGGTTAACTGAAGGCAGTGGAAAACCAGGTTGTTTTTAGCTTCTTTGGTGACTCCAGCAGTGGGAAGCATAATGCTTAAATGCCATTTCACCTTGTTTTGTCATTTTGAATAAGCTATAGCTGTCCAATTACCTTCTTCGGGAGGCCAATGAGAATTTGGTAACCATTGCAATAGGAAACCCTGCAGGTTTTAAAGCTATGTTCTCGAAATGCCATGCTGATCCCATACATTACAACAAGATTTTTGGCCTGGGTTGTAGATTTTTTGCCCCAGATTCCAAATAGGAGGTTGTAGCCTATGTTCTCTGTTTCCAAACAGAACTATCTCCATCTTGTCTTTATTTAACAGAATTGCATTCCGGCACTTAATTTTCAAGTATAAACATTACACTTCAGGCATTCTCTTCAGCAGTTTCGTGATGAGCCACCTAGGTTATGTGTTGTTTTTTTGAAATAAATAAGTCTATTTTTGGGACATAAATTCATAGTACGTACATTGTTGGTGAATGAATTTCCAAGTATTTAGATCAAAGATCTTTGAGAAGCACATTCAGTTAAAACATGTCTAATTTTTTTATTAATACTGTATGTCATTCCTTGTTATTTATTGTTATCTTTTCTGTGGCATATTGAAATTTGGCACAGAGAAATGGACCATTGAGTGTTCGTATGAAATGCTTCATTTTGACACACACATTAGGGACTGTGGAAGTATGGGGCATGCAGAATGGAAATAGTGGCTGTCGGTGTACAAAGTTCACTTGGTCCTGCTCTGCCCAGATGGGGCCTGAATGAATTCCATTGGAGTTTGTTTAATACCATTGACCCTACAGATAAAAAAAACTAGTGGATCAATTCCAGGAATGCTAATTGGGCACAATAGTTTTAGAAAATGATATTATTAATGCATGAATAAATACATACAAGCAAAATTTGACCCTGATAAAATATAATCGTTCTGTCTCGTTTCCCCCTGTTAGTCTTGTGCCGGCATGCCCTGTTGGGAAGGTGTGAAGGAATGTTGGTGTCTTTGGTTTTAATGAGGCCTGTCTACAGGCCAGTCTAAGTGTAGGCTGGGTCACAAACAGCTTTAGACTAAGACAACAAGGCTATCTAATGAGACGCACACAGTCTCAAATTACATTTGTGCTTTAGTGTGTTTGTGTATGTGTGTGAGAGAGAGAGAAAGAGAAAGAGAGAGCAAGAGAAATGCAGCTTAAAGCCTGCAAGCAGAGTCCTTTACCAATTAATGCCAAGGACCTCAACAGCTGTTGCTAATGGCTAACAAAACAAAGCAGCACACACCCACCAATTTTACCCATCATGTACTTCATACTTCACACATAAATGTGAGGGTGGCCAAGCTCTGTAGAATGTTAGCAAAACCCCATTTCGACCAATGACAAAACAGACCCACTTTATGAAAAGTGTCCTCAATAACTGTGTAGCTACACATTACAACAGTCGCAGTAGTGCAGTTATGCAATTATGCATCTAAACTCAGGTTTACTGTAATTGTTTTGTCATGTGTGCATTATATGTATTAACATGTTATTACAAGTTGTAATTACATGTATTCATGTAGGTTGTACAGCTGTAATCCAGCCGTAACAGTGAATCACCAGTCATTGCATTGTTTTTGCATGGACATGGATGTTACTGCAGAACATTTAAAGACTTACCATATAGTCCAGCATAATGCCGCTTGGTAGCTTAGCATTTTAATCAGGAAACTCAAAGCTTGTAGAACTTCACTACTATTTCTCTTTGGGCTTGAAGTTTGTGGCAGAGTTTCGTGAAGATGTTTTTTTTTCAGTATAAATTCTATTAACTCTAATCTTAAATGAAGGCTAAACCTTAAATATTTCTATCTGAGTTTCATCAGATTTTCTCAGATTCATCAGATTTTTGTTAACAATTCAAGTAGCTGTAGATCATTTACAAGGGACCAGCAAAATAAAGTGACTGAGAAGTAAACAACTGAAATCAATAACATTCTCCCAAAAAAATAAAGAATTTCAGGTCTAAATGAGTTTTCCAGGAAAGCCTGATCTGACATCATGTGACTGGCAAGTTCACCCCTGACTGGGCTCAGTGGCCGGATGGGAATATCAAGGCGCCATTATTTTGTGCAAGGTCTTTTCCAAGCATACACGCTCACAAATTACCTGGTAATCTTTCATAATTGTCTAAAAACTGTTTGCATTATTCGTTGACAATGGTCTATAGTTGCCAAAGAGGAGGTCATTTGAGGTTGCCAGATTGGTAATCTTTGGTAATCTTTTCAAAGCCAAAGGATCTGAACGCAGTTTTTAAATGTGACTGGAGGTCATTAGGTATTTCAGCAATGCCCACACATACATACACACCTCTTTGGATGAGGTACGTGAGGATGACTTAATTATTATCGCTCTTTAAAGACTGTGTGATTTGTGAGGCGATGCGGCAATTCGCCTCAGTCAGTTTTAATTGCTGTGGTGGCCATCTTGATTAGCATCTCCACAGGAGCCTTGCCATGCTACAAAGGAGTTATAACCTGATTTTTAAACATGTCTACACACTAAGAAATCTGGCACAAGTGCGGATCAGCCATGCGTTAAAAAGCTATTGACCGGTAACTGCTCTTCATTGACTAGCTAAGTCTCTCGACAGCCAAAATGACCAAAACATGAACTTGCAGTTTGGATTTTTTGGATTTTAGGGCAGCAATATCAAATCCATGATGGTAATGTAAATGACTGGTTGATAGGCTAATGGAACCCATGCTATATTTGAAAGGTCTTCATGATTTAGGCAGTTAATTCTCCATCTCCTGTGCCAATTTCATCAAACAATTTCCTTTGTCATCACTGCAGTGACTCCATTATCATTCTATTATCGCTCCCATAGTGGTAGTGCTAGCAAATTAGATGTGTATGCCAGTTGTGTAGCTTTATATATAAACACACACACACACACACTTAATATCAGGGTTGGGGGCATTCATGAATTTAATTCAGCTATTATTCCTGGAATAGCTAGAATAGAATTGGAATTGGAACTGCATTCAGCTGACAGGAAATGGAATTGGCATTGAATTAGAATGTCAGGAAACTGAATTGAAGTCAAATAAATGTCTCTAACTTCCACTTCAGTTGCTAAATAAAATAATTTGACTTGATTTGCTTAATAGTTTATAGTACATTAAATATTATAAATCACATAAACAACAAACATATAAAATAAATACAAAGTACTTTATCTTTAGTATGTTATGCATGATAATTTCACAAATCACAGTTATATTTAAAGAGGTAAAATACTAAATAAAATTATTTTTTGCATGTGTCACTCTGTGTGTCCCTAACAAGATTTTCTTAAACTTTTTTTCCTGTTAGTTTGTGTGAAAATAATTTTATCATATTTGTATAGCTTTTTATACATGATCTTGGACTGTTTTGAGAATCTGATTTGTGTATGAACCCTGGACTGCAATATTAACACATTTGGATTAACCTATTAAACTGACAATGGCTGAGAAATCTGGAATGTCTGGGAAGATCAGTATAATGCATAATTTTGGTGAAACAACTAGTACAACTTTAGGTAGCCATAAAGCAATCTGCAGTCGTTGTGGTATCCTACCTATCCACGCTACATCAAATTTTAAACATGATCTACAGGTACTTTGTGGAACAGGTACTTTAAAAACACTTAAATATGAACAACACAAAAGACATATATATATACATATATAATTTTATACTTAGATAATAAAATGTAGATATAGATATTTACCAATGTAGAGCAAAAATGCTTTTGTTTATGTTGTTGCATGCATAACATTGTGCATGTGACAAGAAAATGTAATACAATCAATATCACATAATATGTCTGGCACTTGTACTACACTTTCTTTACCTTGTCAGGCATCAATCTCAGTCCAAAAATTGAGCCTTTCCAGTTACCATTATTTAGTTAGATTAAATAACTGATTGTGGTCACAATATTTCTCGTGCTGTATGTAGTTTTTGGAGACACATGAACATTGGAGTCAATCACAATTGACCACATGGTGTTTTGTTTTGGGGTTTTTTCTAGAATGATCATCCTGAGATTCTTAGTGACACAGCTACACTCACCAACAAAAGCTCGGTTCAGTCTGGACAGAATGACTTGCTTGACCTCACTACAAACTTGCTAGCCACCAACTATCATCAGTTTGAGCTTACAGATAGCATTGTAGACTACATTGTTAATGGGATGCGTCCTTTGTCTACTGTTGAAGTTGATTTTTTCAAGATTCTCTATTTGGCTGAACCTTGTTTTACAATGCCAAGTCTGCTGTGACTGCTGGTCTAGCAGGAACATGTGATTATTTTTGGGCATAACTAGTCATTTCATTTCAAACTTCGAGCTTCATACAGTTATGCTCTTTTGTGAGAGGTTCAAGGGAAAGTATACAGCAAAAAACATTTTTCAGAAACATGAGAATACAATTGCCACATACGTCATTGTAACCGACAATGCTGCAAACATGGTGAAGGCATTTTGTCTCTTCCCACCAGTGGAGACTAATGAGAGTGACACAGATGATTATGATGGGTATGGAGATGAACTTCAGTATACCTGATGAACTAGATTATTTACCACCTGAGAGGAGCCCATGCTTTATTCATACTGTCCAGCTTGTGGTCCGAGAAACATCTGTCTCAATTTGAAGATATGGAGTGGGTTCAGTTAGCTGCAACCCTTGACCCAAGGTTTAAACTTAACTGGTGCATAAGTGAAGAAAGACAAGCCATTAAAGACATTCTAACAAAGGTCATTCTTCAGTTGTAACTTCAAAGACTGCTCTTCTCCGCCAAAGAAGAGGCCAAAACTTCTTGCATTCATGGACATCCAAGTTCCCTCTACATCTACACAGCTATCAGCATCAGAGGAGGTACCAAGTCATAATGAGGAGTCTGATCCTCTCCTGTACCGGAAGGAAACAAGGGCTCAAATTACATGCCAATATCTTGCTGTGACTGCTTCATCTACTCCTAAGTGATGGCAAATTTCAGGAAATTATGATCATTCGATGCAATAAAAAGTGAATGAAAGTGCTGCTGTTATGCTATGTTGTTTGTTGCACCTATGGTCCAGAAAGACAATATTTCGTCTCACTGTGTACTTAATGTATACAACTGGGATGACAAAGCTCTGCCTAGCTTGACTTGACTTGACTTGTAAGTAAAAAGGGAGATGTTTTATAGTAAGCTGAATTTGATGAAAATATGTTTTTAGATAGATTGTTTTTTTCAAATAAATAAATTGAACATTTGTCTGGGCCAAAACGTTCACATCTGGGCAGCCTCAGCACCACCCCCAGTGGTTCACGTCACCAGAGTACTAGACTACACAAGTCTTGTCGCGTGTGTGTGTCACATGCAGGTTTGTTTTTTGTTCGTTGAGCCTGGTGCCTGGGAGCCCAGCTGTTCCTACTTAGCTCCTACCCCTCTCGTGATCTGGGTTACTAGGCACCAGTTAAGTGGCTCACCTGTCTCTGTTAAGTCTAGTTTAGGTTTCATTAGTTCCGTATTCTGATTGTTTGTCCGCGTCGAGCCCCCTTGTGTGTCTGTACAGAAAAGCCGGCCGATCCAGAAGGCTGGCGTGCTGTCACCATCACCTTACTCTCACTCTCTCCAGTGAGCCTCATGTGTTAGTCCAAGCTCAGTCTGGAGTGAGCACAGAATGAATTTCTCTTTGTCTCTGACTAACTACTCCAATCTCCTCTCGGGCTTGTACAGACGGACCACTGTCCGAGCAAGGGGAGCTCAGGACGAGGCTGAGGGATTCCCAAGTCTATCGCATGGGACGGTGATTGTCTCCCTCTCTCTCTCCCTGTTTGTCCTCTGTTTCCACAGACATGACTGGTCGAACTGCCCTTGTTCGCTGGCTGTGGTCACCTTTGTGGCTGCCTCGAATCGCAGAGCTTCTGTCTACTGGGCTCCTGTAAGGAGCACCTAAATGCATCGGGACCGACACAGTGGGTGAGCGTAATCCTTATCCCCTGTCCGGCTGAGAGTGAAAGGACCTTTGTGATTCTGCTACAGCACCATTTAAGTTTGTGGACTCTTTCCGTTTGTAGCTCGTTGAGGTCACTCTTTGTTTTGAATTTCTATTAAACACTTTGTTCCTGAAGTTTCTCACAGTTGCATCCTCCTTACCCGCACCGAACATGACAAAAACCTTATACCTTTTTTTCCTGTTTTCCATAATTTTGTTTCGAAAACACCAACCACCTTCTAAATTACATGACAATGTCAGGATGGAAATAGAGAGGACTAAAATTTTTGGTAAAATACTTAATAAAAGATTTGAAGTGACATACAAAACATGTTCAATTTTCTGATAAACTGTGAGTAGTCCTTAACACATTCCAAGTTGGGCAGGGGCAAACAGTAGCAGAGAGGCAAGACAAAACATGTCATCCAAAAAGAGCAAGCATAGCAACAACAAAAACAGAAATGAAAAAAATTCAGACCACTCAGTACATTGGTACAAAGGCAATACTTTGCATATTTTTATACTTTAACAGTGCGACAATAGGAAGTCTTTAGTTAGGCTAAGTGCAATGTTTGTAGCTCCCGCAGCGGTGACGAGAGTGAATTGTGGCTCAGGTTGTAGAAAAATTTAAGCTTCTTTTTTGAAAATATAAAAAAGTTCATGTATAACAACAATAACCAAAAAAGTGTATCCCCCCGAAAAATGCAGAACTACACAGCTCAAGAAATCACCTGCTCTGGTACAGCTGTGGTGCCACTGATAGTTTCTAGCAGGTTGCTAGCTTAGTAGAAAGGTTGTTGCTACAGTGTCCCATATGATTTCTAAGGTGTTGCTAACTTTTTAATATGGAATGAACTGTGGTTGTTGCTTGACTGTAGCTAGGTGGTTGTACATAGTGTGAATAATGTGAAATTCTTTCTTTGCATTTAACTTATGCACTAAGTGAAGCAGTGGGCAGTCAACTTACTAAAGGGTACCTCAGTGGTACTACTAGAAGTCCTGAGATTTAAACCCACAACCTTCTGATTGCAGGGGCAACTTTCTAACCACTAGGCCACCACCTTGTTGTGGTGTTCCAGATCTATTGGTATTATATTTGTATTATTTGGATAGAAGTAGGGCACAGAATAGTTCACTATTCATTTTCAGGAAAAAAAAGGTTTCTATGAGTAATCCATAAATTCAGTAAAGCCACCAATCCTGTTTAGACAGTACAATTTGGAATAATGTGGATGAAAAGAAACTCCATTAGCTGAGAGAGAGATAGATAGAGCTGGAGAGAGACTGAAGAGGTCATGCACCCAAACATGTCTCGGGTCAATCCAATATTAGCCACAAAGAAGCAAAAAGTACATTTTGTTGTGTCAATCTTTAACCTTTCAAAGCTTCCGAAGCCTGTCCTGCTGTCAAGGCCAGAGACACTAATTGGATTGCTTTTTACTATTTTTCCTTTTCACCATTGTGACAGAACGTCATCTCCGTTGTGACTGGAGTGTAATCTCAGCAGCCCCTCGTGTGAATGCTGATATATTGGCAGGGACAGAATGCCAAACACTGTGGTTAATTAAACTGTGTCTTTTTAAATGAACACCAGCAATTCTGCTGTATGCAATATTCTCAACAAATGACAATCAGACAAACCAAATTTCACTAATGGGGCTGGCCTTCAATATATTTCCTTGTAGTTTCTACTCATATTATTATATGGAACAGTTTTGTCAACTTTAGATTAATATTAAAGACATCAGAACAAATAATGTTATTAATTTGGCTGACATAGCTAGGGCTGTATAATAAAATTTTGAATTAACTGCATGGTTTTGTGGGGCTTAAAAAAATCACAATACATGCTGTACACAGATTCTTTTCTGAAAACCAAATTAGTAATTGTTCTTGCACATGCACAGAAACTGCAGGTTTTTTTTTTTTTTTTGCTTTTGTGATGCTTTTCGTCCGCCACGCTCCCTTATTCTCCTGCTGTTTGTTTATGTTCGTGGCAAGGCTCATTCCGTTCAGATGCGTCTGATTGCCTTGCTAAGCACTGTGCCCAAACATAAACAACCCAGCACTAGGACGAGGGGGCGTGGTGGATATACTGTATATATAATTTTTCATGCAAATATTAACGTAAATTCAGCTACATTTAGATATAAAATATAACTATAATTTTTTGGTACTGTCCAGAGAACACAAAGAAAGTGCGCCTTGGAATGGTGAAATACTGCTGTATTTAGAGGCGGGAGGTTTGAAAGTAGTCAATCCGAGAGTGTAATTCATTTCTCCTTGCTGCTGGTTGGCTGCTGCACTGTGAAGCATCTGTGGCTGCTGTAGTCCATAATTTCCCCCGTGAAGCGTCTCGAGTGTTCTTATGTTTTTCGTTTTGTTTTTCTTATAGCCCTGTAATTTATTACTGTAAATTAAATAAATGTATTATCCTGCTTTTACCAAAGAAAAAGAAAAAATATTTGGGGGATATTTAGGGTGTACACTATAAAAATAGGCATTTTTAGGCATTTTTTAACCACATCACAACATCGCAGTTTTTCACTATACGCGGGTGCTCTTGGAATGTAACCCCCGGTACATATAAATATATATATCCCGGTATGAAGCCGCCGAAGTTTGAGTTTTCACTGTAAGGACTTCTATTCTATGAAGTGGGTGGTGGGTTTTCGTGTCACAGATGGGTTTTGTTAGAGTTTAGTGTTTGTGTTTGGTTATTGGCTGTGGGGATTTTGTGTTTCATGTATTTAAGGGTTTATGTTCATGTTTGTGTTGTCGGTCCACTGTCATATTGAAGTACTTGGTATGTTCTCCTTTCTCCTTTCCTTTTAAGTATAGTTTATGGCCCTCGTGCCAGTTTGCTTTGTTGAAATAAAGTTGAAATGGACGTCTGCCTATGCGCTATATATATAAAGATATATAAATAAAAGACTTAAACTATTCTAATCTATATACACATTTTTAACCCCGCAACCTTGTCGCTCATTTACACCCACCTGTCATTTTGTACAGCATTTCTGACCAGTACAGTATGCCACCAAGCAGATCTGGAGTCTTGCTGAACAATCGAACACTGTGCTTTTTCCCAGTGATGTGTTATGTCTGTCCCCAGACGACTCCTCATAATTTATTCATAAACGTAAAAAGCCCAGGACAAAGCGGCATTATATTTGATTATGATGATGTGCTCATCTTTTCTGCCACAGTGAACATTGTGAAATTGTGCAAGCATGTAATGTTGGGGTTTTCTACATCCTTTTATTTGCAACGTGAGGAAATCATGGGGTTGTGAGCCCTAGGCAGTAATCTACAGATCTGCAACACCTCAACTCCCTAATGCATGTCATATAGCTATAACAAGTGCAGAGCCATTAAGGCAGTGATAGTTCATCAATAAATGCAGCAGCTCAGCAGTGGATTATTACAGTGCTCAATTTGTGGCAACTTTACCTGTAGGGCAATTTTCTCTGAAGATATATACTGAATGTCCAGATAATTGTGCACTATATCAGAAAAGGCTACCATGGTATGTGTGTACTATATAAGTGTGCAATTGCAATCTGGTGTGGCACAATTCATCAGGCCCATTATTGGACCACCATAGGACCACCTGGTGGTGGGCCATTTTTGGCACAGCACACTTGATTGTTGCATGAATCCCAGGCACAGAGGTGTTGCTGGGATTTTTAGGCACATTAGTGTATAATTATATTCTCAGTGTTAGATAGCAATTTTTATTAGCAAACATGTATGTGGTGCTAATGGCCAAAACATTCAGATGAGGAAGGCAATGTCCCTGTTGTGGAAAAATGAATTCTCAGAGCAATTTTCACACATCTCCCAAAGCCTGCTTCCCCACTGCACCTCTCTGGTTTCTGGCTCCATTTCTAGGTGACTCATAATTGCCTTAGCCAGACTAAATGGCTTGTCAAGATGGCGGCGGAGTCTGTTTCTTTCCTTCAGGACTAATCGAGGAGAGTTGCCCAAGCAGGGCATGGTGCCATAGCAGACGTAAATTCTTCCAAAGTGTCCCTACAGCCATCCAATTGTCAAGACTATGGTGCAAACGTTGCACTATAATAATTACACAATTAAAGCCAAGTGCTGGGACACAGTCTAAACCCACTATAAGATTCCAGTGACAGAGACACTGCATGCCTGTGATATCCTCCTGCAACAAAATATTCCTGGAAAGTGAGGAAAGGAAATGAATGATCACGTGGCATGAGGCTAAGATAAACATGAGGATGTCATACTGGCTCATATGGATAAATGACAGGTTTCACAGATGCATGCCAAGGTGGGAATAAATGCTTCCAAAGCAGCCCTGCAGCCATCTGATTGCAGAACTAAGACTAGAGTACAAACACAGCACTGGAAAATTCACATGCATGCTTACAGAGACAAACATTGGGGCATAGTCAAGACTAACGTTCCTTCTTTTCCCAGCCATCATATCTCATTTTGTAAGTTTGCACTACCAGCAGCCCATCCGAATAGCCCAGCACATCGTTGGAATCAATGTGTTTGACATCTGCAAAAACAAATGAAGCCTGTTGCTTTGTAGACAAAGCAAAGCAAACCTACATGCCTGTCATAGTCCATGCCCTCCAGCCATATTTGGGGCACACTGAGAGCCAGTCTTGTGCCAGGTCTGGGTTTACACTCGGCTGATGCAAGCGAGCTGCCATCTGACACTTCTGACAGGCTGTGCTGCGTGTTCCCAAACTTGGCGTTCATCAGAACAGCAGAATTCAACAGGATTTAACAGGCCCACATTTACAGGCGTTCCCGAGCAACGCCACTGTACTGAAAAGGCAGAGGGTTCATGGATGGTAATCAGTGCATATATCCTGCATATGTAAGCGAAACAGAACAGTCACCATGTAGTCATGTGTCTAAACAAATCCAAAAAGTGAGGGATTATGTGGCATGAGGCTAAGATTGGAACACACTAGCTGTAAAATGCTGGGCATCACAAATATAACCGTGCACACAAGACACTAATTTTTCAAATTAAAAACAATAACAAAACACTTTCTTTAATTGCTAAAAAGCAGGCCTCTCACTAGCATTCACTAGGCCATAACAAATCGGCAGTGAAATGTGAATTTTTATTTAAACCAATTTTCATTTCCAATGCTTGTTGATTATTCAAAGTAAAAAAAAAAAAAAACTCAGCAAACTCAGCAATCTTTCCCCAAGAAGCATATCATATACATGCTAAAATGAGTGGATAGAATTAATGTTTGGAGGGGGGGCGGGGGGTGGGGGTTGTTATAGCATTGTTTTTGTCCTTGCCCATTCGCTCTGCATGGCTGGGTGAGTATCTTAGTTAGATGGCCTCGGAGCTGCAATAATTAGATCTCTCCCAGTCAGCATCACACTGAGTGTGGGATCATGCATGTGTGTGTAAGTGTGCAAGCATCACCGCAGGGTTAGTCCACTGCTGAGGCCATGGGTAGATTAGAGGATAACATATGGCTTACCCAGCATGTACCAACAGCAAGTGGCAGATAGGTTGGGAGGCATAGCAGGCGTTCACACGCTGGTTGATATCTGATCACCAGTGGCATCAGTGGCACAAAACAAGTTTGTCCATTTTACCATGAATTAGCTTTAGAACATTGTTGAGTTGCTGCAGTATTCAAAGCTAGCAGGGACTGTAAGTTTTCAGACTTCTTATGCATTCTTGCCACATGGCGGTTCTTCTCCATCATCTTTATTTTATGAGGTGTCTGTAGACAGAGCCTTTCCTGTCTGATGCATCGATTTTGCAATGGCGGAGAGCCACAGGAGCTTTCGCTGGCGTCGTCTTTCTGACTTTCTGTCGTGGCATGGACCTGACAGGTCGGATCACTGGCGCTAAAGCTCCCAGCTCAAATAATCTGCCACACAAGCCTTTGCTTGGCTGCCAAGTTGTCGGCTCCCATAGAAGAGTCTCCATGTGCAACATGCACTCACAGGCAAAGAGGTAGGCTAATCCATAACTGTCTCAATATGCTAGTGTCATGGCCAGGTGAAATGAAATGTGATAGCATGTCTGCATGTATGTGTGTTTGTCATGCCGTGTCCACCACAGAGTTATGTTTTTAGGATTTTGGAATAGACAGGAGCACCAACATCAGTGCAGATGATCCCTGTAGGCCTGGCAGAGATGACAGACTTAAAATGTGGACCTTTTTAAACTTCATCTTGCAAATGCGCAGCAAGAGTCAATTAGAGGCAGATGTGTGAAATGTTTACTTAAACTCAGTCCTGCTTCCCATCTACACTGGGAGTGGGTTTGGGCCATGTTGCCACGTCTCCATGACAGCACCAGGGTCAGTGATGATCAGAATGACAGATAATTACACATGGGATTATTGGCTATTCATTTTGTAGAACTGGGGCTATTAAAAATACATCCAGGGCTGCAACTGCTACCATATTTTTCATTAGACTACTGCATTTTCACAGATCTATCCTTCTGTTCTCTTTCTCCCACACAGATACACACACACACACACACATACACACAGAATATATGTGTCCTCTCCAGCAAGACTCATCCCTCTACGCTTTACTCTGGCACCACTGTTTGGACCTTGTTTCTGGTGTTTACTGCCCCAAGGCATTGCAGTCCCTTTTTGGGATCTGTAGCAGCGTTTAATTCCCCACAGTCTGTAATGTATTCTTCATCTTCTTAGGGCATCAAGAAAGAAACAGTGCAATCTCTTTCTCTCTCTCTCTCTCTCTCTCTCTCTCTCTCTCTCTCTCTCTCTTTAACTGTGTGTGTGTCCATTCATGGCTCTATAGTACGTTGTACAGTCTTCCAGAACACAGGTTTTTATGACTTTTATGAGACCCATGGTGAATATGGAACGGCATGAGAGTCATGTTAATCTGTGCTTAAATCTCATTAAGGGCACTGAAGCATGCAAACTCTGCTTAGTTCGGCATAAATCCTTACAGCGTGCATGAAATCTACCATGTTGCTGCTATAGAGACTGGCCTGTAATCATGAATCCTGTGTTCTGAGTAAATCCCTCAGACAATCCAAATCACTTATTATTTATCCTGTCAACAATTTATAGCTTTCCTTTCTTTTATTAGTACTTCGTTGTCATTAAATTGCTGCCATTTTACTTTTACTTGATTTCTAATGAAGTGGGAACAAATCTCCACAAAACTACAACCTGAAGAAAAGGTAGTTGACTAATGTTGGCTAATCAGCTACATCTTCTTGATTTAGATTTGTACCATATATTTCTTCCCAATTTGTTCATGGCCAGTGTCCCCTGTTATCTAGGTCTCTCTATCATACTGGGACCACAGGCAAGCATATGATTCCTCGGAGGAACACGAAGCTGCCGCTGCAGCTCAATGTGCTCAGAAGAATGCTGACAATCTGCTAACAATACTTTTATGTTGAATGAATAGGGGGAATACTATCCTAACACTTAGACATTGAGAGGTTAATTAAGTTCTCTTGGATGTCTGGCATCAAAGAAATTTGAGATTGCAATCTCCTGATGATAGGGCCACCATTCAGACAACTTGGAGCCACAAAAGCTCATGATTAAAGCCAAAGCTGAGCAAACTCACACTAGTCAGAGTGTCAGAGCAAACTAACAAGTATCTACAGAACCGGACCTTCTTTCTGTAGCTAAGGGTGTTTTCACACCTTAAAGTCTAAACCAAGGTTCTTTATTTTGATACATTGTTTACATTTGGTCTGTTTAGTTTTAGGTTCATGTTTGAGAGCACGAAAGAACTGTGCACATGTCCTGTCATCATCACCTACCTCAATGTCCTCCTGCACTCGAAACTGATTAGTTTGTAGATGGGCGAGGATCTGATTGATTTGACTGATCGAGATTGATTTCCACTGAAAGGAGCAAAATGAATCAACGGTCTTGTTTTGTTGCCATTCTACTCTTATTAAATAACTTAAACATTAGTGCATTTTGGATTTCTTCATAGATCAAATTACACTTAATCTCTCCTCTCCATGAACCCTCAAAAAACCCGCAAACTTTTGGACAGACCAAATTAGGGTCTTTTGATCCAGAGTGTGGCACCTTTCACGCCTGCTATTTTGCTCTGGACTGAACAAGGAACACGTGAAAGCATACTCAGTGAATGTAAGCAGTACTGTTTGAATAAACTGTCTATTTGCTGTTACTTTGCGGTACTCTGTACTGAAGTGAATTATCAATACATTAGCAGTCCTAACATAGAGGATTTTCAGCTTTCACCTTCTGTATCTCTTAAATATAAATTTATTCTACTCTCTCTCTCTCTCATTCCACCGTAGTGTTGTGTATGTGTAAGTGTTAAGGGAAATAAAAAGCATGCTTTATGGCAGATGTAGGGCTGCTTCTATGAACTCCACATAGGCACTGAAATGGATCTCTGTGTATATGTGTGTGTCTGTGGGAGTGCATGTGCTTGTTAGAGGAAGAGGGTGTAAGAAATGGAAATGAAAGTCAGTTTGTGTTGGAAAAAGACTGTGTGTTTATGTGTGTCATTTACCAGTTTAACAGGCAGCAAATAAATGAATAAATAATGAAAGACTAAAAAAACAAGGTAAGGAAGAGGGAGAAAAATAGAGGATATGAGAGAGAGAGAAAGAGAGAGAGAGAGAGCGTGCTCACCGCATTGAGATTGAATTATTTAGAGGCTTTGAGGGGAAATTTATTTTTAAGCTGTGTGCACGCATCCATGTGATGTTCTACCACAGAGAACCCATTAGCATGAGACAACATGAGCATGATCCTGAGAAAAACAATGGCATCGTATTGCAGGAGAAGGCTGGACATTGAAGCATTTACTTTCATAGAAACCTTGGCAGTGGAGTGCTGTAAACTTTCTCTCCCCTGCCTCTCTGACTGATCCCAGAACAGCACCAGATGCCTTCTCCATCTGCTCCCAATGCTGAACAGCTGGCCTTCCATCTGATCCAAGGACTGCCAGGGCTCCAGCTTGCATGGCCTCTGAGATTACTGCACGTCGACAGGCCGCTGGTTGCCAACCGGCCACTCGAACTAGCCAGATGTTTTCTCATATGAGATGGTCACTTCACAATAAAACTATCAGACCTCGTACACATGCATGCACAAGAGCAGGCACCAATGCGGTAGCCCCCTAAGCACCATAGCTCTATTAGTGCCGTAGACGCAATAGCACCATAAGCCTGTTTGCATCACCTGTTTCACCGATTAGTTCCAAGGATCCCATTAGCACGTAGACCACTTTGTGCTATAGATGTTAGCATCACAGCCCAATTAGTAAATCAGATCTGCTAGCACCACTGACCTGTTAAAGCCATTCTACCACCTTCTATTACCACAAACCAACTCATTAAAGCAACAGCTGTTCCACACTATTATAAGCACCAAAGCAGAGGGGCTAAACCACTGCAGGCAGGCCAAGAAAGTTAGCTCAGCATGGCTGTGGTCAGTAGGTTTGGTGTACTTAGCAATATCTGAGTGACTTTCAAAATTTCTCTTCTAAAAGATTATCTGGTATTTTTTTCTTCTCCCTTTATCCCCTTTGATCATGAACTTCTCACATCTCTAGCAGGGCACCAGGGTTCACTGCATTCTAATTAGGGAACCCCTGCATTATACTGGGCTGGATTTGATTACATTAAACCTATTGCAATTTTTATGCAGTCTTCTTCAAATCACTGCTCCAAGCAAGCACAATTGAAAAGCTTCCTATAATTTCAAAGGATACATGACTGCAATTCCCACATTCCATAATCACACAAGACAAACATGGCCCCCTCTTGATCAAAATGGGTTTGTGTGGTATAACAGCAGGAAGAGTTGTTTAAGCTTTATAGCAGTTCTTATGAAGCTAGCAGGTTATGCCTAGTTCACTCGCACCAGTGTCATTTTGTCAAAAATGTTCAGAGGAACAGCACAGCCAAAGCTAGTTCTCTGCCCAAATGCCAAAGCACACTGGCTTCAATGAAAGCAGCAGCTTGCATTTTCTGTAGTGGAACTAGCTGGTGGGGGTGGAGGTTGTTGGGTGCTGTCGGGGACTGTGATTCAGTTTCTTAATACTCCAGCAGTTAGTGTCCATGCCACTACACGCAAACAAAGTCCTGAGTTGCAATTTGAGATACTCATCGTTTAACCCTTTAAGTGCCAGGTTTTTTTTTAAAGAAATACTGGATTTTGACATCAATATTTCAAAAGCTTGTGGCTTAAAAGGGGTTAAAGATAGAGA
>JBBPCY010107494.1:0-19482 GCA_037974405.1 Brachyalestes nurse | reverse complement strand
GAACCTCCTCTGCCCCCCCCCCCCCCTTCTCTCCCTCCCTCCTTCTCTCCCTCTTTTCCTGTGTTCCCCTCGGCCTCCCCGCTTTTCTCAGTGGAACTGAACTCTTTAGCGTCTGCAGAACTGCGCCTCTGGGAATTGGAGAATGCAGAGTACGGCATAAAGTCTGACCATTTATTCCCAAAACAGACAGAACCAAAACACGTACACTACAGGCCAGAAGCTTGGGGCGACCCTGGAGTTAAAGAAATGAAATAAACAGTCTGCTGCTGCATTTTATTGCAAGGAAACATTAGAAGTACTTGAAGCAAATGCAACAGACTGGTGTGTCCGCGTAAGCCAATCAGAGGCGGAGATTGCTTTGTGTAACTCTTTGTCCTCGACGAATCGTCAAATGGGCTTTTCTGTCAGTGCCCTAGTATACACCTTTATTTAATGGACACACAAAGTCATGTGCGAGTTTCATCAAAATGCCCACCGCTTTCCTTTTTCGCTGCAGCACAGATTTGCAGCATCCTTTCCGGCACTTTTCGGGAATAACTTGGGGTCCAAACCCTCCCAGCGCCTTTTCAAGCCTGCAGACAGTTCTGTCTCATTTGCTGGAGCTCATTTCTAACGTGTTGGTCCGGCTCATCCCGCGCCAACTTAGTTAGAGAAAGATCTGGAGACTGTTAAGCCAAGACGTGATTCTCAAAACATTTCGCTTTTCTGCTTTTAACTTTTTCACTTTTTCTTTAGACTGGATATCATTTTGGCCCAATTTTGAAGGATGCTTGGAATCGTTATCCTGCCGAAGAATTAAATTCAGTGAAATTACAGTGATATTGCAAAACAGAAAGTAGTGTGAGATGCTGAAGGACTCTTTTCTTTTTCATGATTGAACACAAAGTGAATGTCAAGACCTGATATGTCTCTTCAAAACCAATAGTTAGAGCCTTTGTGACGAAATGATGTGTTCATACAGAACATAAAATACTGAAAACCAGTTGTATTTTCTAGGCTGTAGGAACATTTTTAAAAAGCAGTGCATCGATTATTGTGTTTTCAGTGTGAGGATGGGCCCAAACTTCTGGACTGTAATGCTCATCATCTTATCAAAAGTTTGGGGACGCTCTTTTGAGTGGGAATTTCCTTCTCAGTTATTTTGCTGATACTTTGCGTATTACTGTAACCCCTCATTTTCAGCAGGGTGTTCCTGATGGAGTGCAGGGAAATATTTAAACGGGGTTTTGTCAGTTTGGACTTTTCAGAGGTGGTAAAATGGTGTTAGAGGTTGGTGTGTTTGGGAGATTTCATTTTATTAAAACTGCTGAACCCCCACATTTGAATTTTTACTATGTGTAGGTAAAAACACATTTACAGTTGTGTCCAGACTTTTGTATGCCCCTGGTCAAGGTGTATATATACAGCAATCTGGCTGGTAGTACCATACAAGAGATCTAATAAATGATATTAAAATGTGAGACCTTGGAGTTTGTCTGGGCCCTGGGTTGGGATACTCTTCACCACAGAAGGGGGCGCTTGGCTGTGCTCTGAGTCGGGACTTTCCTTTGTAATAGCAGTTTGACTGGGCCCTCAGCTGGAGACAAGTTTGATTGTGTTATGAGCAGGGGACTTTACACCATGAAGGCGGGGTCTGACGGGCCATGAGTTGGGGATTTCACTCCGTGATGGCCGTGTTTGACTGGGTTGTGACTAGGGCTGCACGATTATGGCCTAAATGATCATCACGATTATTTTTATCAATATTGAAATCACAATTATTAATCACAATTATTATTTTAGGTAAAACATGTTATTGTACTTTCCATTTTAAACAAACTGAACAAGGCATTCAGTTCAAAATGAAACCTCAAATAAAAATAACTTCTAAATAATAAAATAAAATTTACCCAAGACAAAGGGCTAACACGCACATGCACCCACACGCACATACACTCGCACGCACACACTCAATTTTTTAGGCAGCTTAATGAAGCCCTAATCTTTTGTACGCCCCCTGGTGTTTGGCTGAATATTGATTGAGAAAGTGCTTGATTTGATATGCAACAGAGCCCACTATTCAAATGTTAATATCGCCGACGATCATCTTAATTTAATCTTTGCAGCCAAAATCGTGATCGCGATTAAAATTCGAGTAATTGTGCAGCCCTAGTTGTGACCCGGGGACTTCACTCCGTGGGGTTTGACTGGGACATGAGCCTGGTAGTACATCATAATCAGAAAAAAAAAATTTCTTACTTTGCAACTGAGATGCTCTATACAAACTTCTTCCAGCAAATACACAAGTTAACATTAGAATAAATGCAAACAAACAAAAAAACATAAACACTGGTTCGGTTCCAGAGGGGGGGGGGGTTGGTTAAAAGTTGATTATTCCAGGCAGCTCTGGCTGACTGAGCTGTTATGACTGAGGGGAGGATGAGTCTTCTATGCTCTGTAATGTTTTTGCTGTTGCTGAATATCGATCACAGACCGACCTGCTGGAGACGCTCCTGCTGGGCTTCTACTGTTGCCCCAGATGTACAGTGTGTCCTTGGAAAGATCGTTTGTTTTTGGGGGTTTTTTTTCCATTTTTTGTCTTCCATTGAGCATCCTTGAGCTGTTTTAGGCTCTGTGCTTCATATACCACGAAACCTTCCCGTTACATTATTTCATTTACAAGTGGAGAAGCCATATAGAAAGTGGTCATTCTGAAATTTCAGTCTATTTGATGATCAGCCAAAATGAAAGTTGGCTCAACCTGTTGACACTGAATGTAAAGTCATTATGAGCTATGCAGTCACATATGGAAAAAAACCATGCATGCATTGGGGCACTAAATTGCCCCTAGGTATGAAAGTGAGTGTGAATGGTTGTCTGTCTCTGTGGTCCTGCGACGTGCTGGCGACTGTCCAGGGTACCCGCCTTCAAGTGCAGGACAAAGGGGTAGAAGATGGATGGATGGACAATTACATTTAAATAAAATAGCAAAATGGTAAAAACCTCTAAAGGTTTATTATTTTCACATTTACGACATTTACCAGACGCTTTTGTCCAAAGCGACTTCCATTCGCTAACTACAGGGGGCAGTCTCCCTGGAGCAACTTGGGGTTAAGGGTCTTGCTCAGGGACCCAGTGGTGGTCTGCTGAAGGTAGGAATCGAACCTATGACTTCATGAGCTATAGGCAAGTATCCTACCCACTAGGCTGCCACCCCTAAGTAAGCAGTTCTCGGCCACATTGGGCACAAAAACCTCCCTGCCTCTCAGACGCCAGAGACCTGGCTTGCCTCACTAGCGTGACGCGAACACGGCCTACAGACACTAATGAGTATGGCCAGTCTGTCCGGGCCGCTTGTCAGTGTGATGCAGGCATTACATAAAGAGACACTGATCCATCCACCATTTGGCCCAAACTCGAGTTCCACTTAATCTGGCCTTGATAGCTTCTCTTAAACCCTCGGCCCAAACCTGGCCCAAACCCCGCCCCTTTACCCTCGTTTATTTTTTCTCCTTTTCATTACTGTCCACTCCTTAATCCTCCTCTATTCTTATCCCCTTCGGAGAATTCCTTATGCAATGTGAACCAATAGCATGTGGTTCATTTAATCTGGGTGGAATGATGTGTGTGTGAGCGTGCGTGTGTGTGTGTGTGTGTGTGCGTGCGTGTCAGGGACACTTCTTTATCCTCTTAATGCCCTAAATGTCGCATTGCCTCATTCATAGCAGCTTTACTTGCCTCGTTCACCCTTTTCCTTTCCTTTCATCTCTCCGCCACGTTCTCACCTTGGGTGCCCTCGCTAACAAGCCCTGCAAGACTGGAGTAGCTGCGGACTGTGATAGCGCGACTGAAAAAGTGACACTTTCACGCTCTCTCTATTCATCTATCTGACTCTTTCCTTCCTCACCCTCCACGACTTGTAGCCCCGCAAGGTCGTTTCCAAGGACAACCCCGTCTCTGCCTCTTGGTTGGCTAGCTAGCTATTAAAGAGACAGCATCCTGCTGAGCACATGGCTCTGTGGACACACACACACACACACACACACACACACGCACATCTATCTCACACCAGTTTGCAGAGTCAGCAGTCACGCCATAATGAGTGCGGCGATCCCTGATGATGCGCTGTGGTAAAATAACGCAGTGTTCCTCACAGTTAGCTCAAACTTAGCACAAAACTAGCCTCCTGCTAACATGTCCTTAATCAGGTTGAGGCTGATGTGACCTTTTATTCCTCCTGGCGTTTTTTTTAAGGCCGTGGCATTCTCAGACCCAGCTAAAGGTCACAGAAATCAAACATTAGAGGCAGCACTGGACTTTTGTCCAGCTGAATTTAGCCGTATTCTTAGCTTTGGTATTTAACAGAAGTGCTCAACACCTTTGGAGAAAAGGGACTGGCACAGCGGAAGACACTGTTCTGACCCATTTTGAGCTAATGTGTGTGTGTGTGTGTGTCTGTGAGGACTGCTTGTACTTCAGGGTAGTGCTGAGGAAACAAGAGAGAGAGACTGAAGGAGAGGGAGAGAGAGAGAGGGGAGAGGGAGAGAGAGAGAGATTGAAAGAGAGACGAGAGGGAGAGAGGCAGGACAGAGAGAGAGAGAGAGACTGAAAGAGAGGGAGAGAGAGAGGAGAGGGAGAGATTGAAGAAAGAGAGAGATTGAAAGAAAGAGAGGGAGAGATTGAAAGAGGAGAGAGAGAAAAGGGGGTGATAATAGCAGGGAACAGATGGACAACTGTACGCGTTTAAGTGTTGAATGAATAGTAAAGGCTGAGATGTGTTAATCTTTATCCATTTGGTTATTTTGTTTGTCTGAATTTAATTTATGTTTGTGTTTGTATTTGGCTCTTTGTGGGGACCACATAATTCCAGGATATTTAAAAGGTCGTTTCAAAGCATACTGGTTTTATTAAAAGAGGTAAAAGAACTTTGGGTTCCTGTTATGAAAGAAAGAGTATCATGGCTAACAATGAATGGAAGACAGTAGGCACTAATTAGCATGCTGTAAATAGCACAATGCTAACTGGGGACTACTGGTTTACATTTAGTGTTGCTAGCAATGAATGAAACCAAATGCTAATTACTGGCTGCTGGCTTATTCATTCATTCATTCATTCATTCATTTTCTGTAACCGCTTAATCCTCACTAGGGATCCCAGGTACCCAGAGCCCATCCCAGGGCCATCGGGTGAGAGGAAGGGACTCACCCTACTGCAGGGTGGCTGCTGGCTTATATTAAGTGTAATTAATATTAGCACCGAATATATTGCAGCCCTTAAAGAAAGACTTAAACCATACAGGTTAATGTTACTGACAATGAATGTAAACCAGTAGCTACCAATTAGCATGATGTCATATTCATAATGCTGATTCTGAGCTTTCATTCATTGTTAGCAATGCTAACTTAACCTTAGCTTTACTAACCTTATTGTTACGCTACAAGCATATATAGTTATACGAAAAGGAAGAAAAAATATACACTAGTGTGTGTATGTGTAGGTGTGGGGTGTGTGTGGGGGGGTATGTTTTAAGATATGCATTAAGCTAGTATCCCTTTTTAACCACTTAGCAATTTCACCAATGCTTTCTTCCCCTCTGACCTCACTCTTTCATATTCATTCCCCAGCTTTTACACTTCTTTCTTCTATCTTTTATCGTAGTATTTACAGTCCAAACGCAGTAATTGTGGAGTGATTTTAATCCAGTATGAATCTGCAGTGTGTAGTTTTACAGTCTGACAGTAATAATTGTGGACTGATTTTGATCCAGTATGAATCTGAAGTATGTGTAGTTTTTCCTCAGTGTTGGCTTCTAAATGTCAGCTTATCTTTGATTAAATTAGTTGAGCCCAAGGATGTTCTTCCCAAAACATCCTTCCCAGAAAAAAACACCTTGTTTTCACCTATTGTTGCTGAACGTCATGCAGGTTAGGGGGAATCACAGAGATGTTTAATCCTGTCTGAATCGGCTGGCCTGCTAAAACTAATCCAGCTCCAGTAGTGCTATTGCCTGTGGTTTCACATATGATAGCAGATTAGGATGGAGCAGCTTCGTTTGGACTCACACACACGCACACACACACACTCAGCAGTCATGGCTATGGAAAGCTCTCAGTGATGTGATGTGACTGAGCCCCTGCAGTCTTCATGAACTGCTTACACAGACCTTTAAAGATGAAACATCACGACAGTCGCCACTTCTATGACTACTCCACTTTATCCATCCCCCCGTTGCTCTATACCCCACTGAGTCAGCACATAGACTCTGAGGCAAGGTCACCTGACCACTGTTGCTGTGGAGACCAAGAATTGGGGATATTTTTCTCTTTCGGAGAGAAAGAGATGGGGGTTGGGGCATCACTGAAATTAACTACACAAACATGCTGAGGGCTATTTAGTGTGACAGCTGTAGGGCTGCAGGGACTTTATCAAAGCCAAAGAAGCAGAACTACAAAATACTGTGTACGAGGCCTGACTGGTCCATGTTTGAATAGAGTTTGAAGTGAATATCACAGTGGTTTAACTGTGGTTTAGCTAGGTTATAGCTAACGTTAGCTAAGTAAGCTACCCAATTTCACTATTTATCCTATAACATACAGCTAGATTACTGAATATGGTTCCGACAGAATGGACTATCCTCGGTTTAAGAGACTTTTTTAGATTTTTTTTCTCCAATTTATTCGGACCCAGTTTGCATCTGCTGGCTCATACTCCCACAATACTTCCAACACTGTATTCGCAAAAACAGTTTAATGAATATATAACTGCGAGGTGCTGATAGACTGAGTAGCTAGGTATCTAGAATCTGGTTTGGGAGCAGTGCATCACAGAAAATACAACAGGATATATCTTTTTTGGGAGTGTCATTCAATAGTTTGTGTCCAAGGCCACTGACATGTATTTTAAATCTGGAGCAGAAAATTATTGGTCCTGAAAAATGTCACACGTTGATAAATGAACACACTTGCATAGCAAAGCCGAAACGTCAGGAGACATCTTGATATCTGGATTTTGCTTTACCTTTGTCCATTTCTTTACAAAACGGTATGTTGTACAATGTCAGAAACCACATACACAATGAATGTGTGATGATTGTAGACGTTTGGTGAGATGTAAGTACTCATTAGCAACACTAGCCTCTTAGCTCCATTGCTAAAACTAAACCTTAGCCACAGTGTCTTGGATGATCCAGGACATTTGATTTTAGAGAGAAAAGTGTGTACATGTGATTGCAGGTGCTGACTAGTGTTGCATGAAGCTGCACTCCATCTTTTCGAACCCCTGCATCACTGTACAGCTCAACATGCCTGGAAGATAGCGCTAACTGCTAACTCTGTTCCGTCAGCTAACAGCTGTGAGTCTGAAGGATTCGCTGTAAATCTGCAACATACAATGGAAAGAACGTGCAATTCGAATGCATCACAAGCTTTTAAGCCAAACCCAGTGTGAGTAGGTGAAAATACATGACCGCCAGCTTAGCGTTAACATAGCGCAGTAAAAGTGACTCAGCATTCAAGAAAAAATATTGAGTGCCTTAAATTAAGATGAAAGGTATAAAAACAGATACGGAAAGAATAGATTACAGTGTCGGGATTAGCAGACATCAGAGTGATCTCCTGTCAGCTGCAGTGTGTGTGTGTGTGTGTGTGTGTGAGGTCATTAGCGGAGGTTACTTCATCCCCTAATGAACGAGGCTAAACTCAGGCAGCAGCTCAGTGCCTCTCCCCCGTGTCCTGCATGATCCTGCTTTCCGTTGCAAATCAGCTCACCGCACATCTGAATGTGTGTGTGTGTTCGTGTTTGTGTGTGTATATGTATCTAAGACATGCTTAGGCCATACGCTACAGTAGCTCTCTCTGTTTTTCCATATGAGTCTGCAGATAACCTGGTGTGAACTGAGGGTGTGCAGTGTTATGCTAGCACTGTCACGCTATGTGAAGCCCCAACGAGCTTAATTAGCAAATCAGATCACTTCAGTATGTTTTACTGTTTATTTACAGAACTGCCCAAAGCATCACCGGGGTAATAAGAGCTATCATTCAGAGTTTCACAGAAGAGTGTAGTTCGGTCTACTAAGCTTACATGTAAGTTCTAGTGCTTAAAGGGGCATTCCACCATCTTTTTTGGGGCATAATTCAGTGGTTTCCTATGAACACTTTTTTCGACCCAGTCAGACTGTTCTGATGTGAAATTGTACACTTGGATTTCTTTACAGTGGTGGTCAGTGACAGCACAAATATAGCCATTTCATTTACTATTCGAAACCACCCGTAAAACAGTGTTTTGTGATGTTGATGATAGTGAAATAGTGGTGAATCAGAAAACAAAATCAGTTGGCAACTATTTTGCCTCACGATGCCCATGCACTTCTGTAAACAAATATTGATTTTAGGCCAAAATGCTATTATAAAACTAGCATAAAACATTGTTTTGTGTATTCATAACCATTTCATGTAATAACCTTCAGTGAGGGAGCTTTTAGAGGCATTTTTATGAGTGTCTTTGTTAGCCTATGCTAAACTCATGCATATATTTAAGAGCTATGTCCTAAATATACATTTTCTAGTCTTGAACACATTTGCTAGGAGCAGCAGCCATCGCCTGAATCTGGCTTTACTTTTGTCCATTTCTTCAGAAAACAGCCAGCTATACAGTTTCAGAAACCACATAAGCAAGTCTGTTAGACATTACGGAACACCTGGACTCGGTTTTAAGTGTGTGTGCGTGATATTCGGCATCCGGTGAGGTGTAAGTGCTCATTAGCTACATTAGTCTCCTAGTGCCATTGCTAAAACAAACCTCAAACACTGTCTCTTGACTCTTTGGTTTCGGAGAAAAAAGTGTGAATATGTGATTTTTGATTCAATTATGGGTTTAACGAGGCCTTCTTGATGTTAAAATGGGTATGTAAAGAGCAAGGAAAGCACTAAAACATGTGGCGTAGGGGTCATCCAGGACAAGGACAGGGAAGTACTGATGCAGAGGATGCTATACGTTCAGGACGAATGTTAAAATCAATACAGCATTAATTACAACTGCAAAAAAAAGGATGCATGATGATACAACGCTGTTTAAACTGTGCTTGTAGATGGAATAACCCAAGCGGGGCCCACTGCTGCTGCCTCTGTGGGGCTCACACACCTGCGACCGCATGGTCACGTTTTCAAAACTGCCCCATCTCACATGGCTACAGGCCTGGTCCGTCCCTAGACATGCCATGCAGCAGCCCTGACTCCACATCCCACAGCTCACAGAATCATTAAAAGTATTTCTCAGCAGAAAACAGCAGCCTAGGCCTTCTGCAGTAACGGAGGCGGGGCGACAGCCGTGCTCGGCGCTGATTGGTCAGTTTTGAAAAGTCTCCCTGCGCGCTCACTGGGCGCTAGTAACGTCGATAAAGCAAAAACAAAGCCCCTTTCCCACTTGTCCCTTAAAAGTTATTTTTACTCATGTCTTTGGATTATTGTGTGAAACACTATATTTATTTTCTTATGTATCTATCTATATATTTATTCATTTATTTATGAGCATGGACATGATGAAAGCAGTGAAGCTGCAGTGGCACTCGCTTCCCTGCCGCTTCTTCTCCAGGCGGAGGGATACACGCGCAGTGCAGGGAGCGGTGCTGCGGCCGGCGGAGCGATACGAGCATCATCACTAAAGAGAGAAAGAGAGAGAGAGAGAGAATTAAGGGAAGGTGAGAGAGGGTGGGAGAGAGAGGTTGAGGGAGAATGAAGGGAAGGTGAGAGAGAGAGAGAGGGAGAGAGGGAGGGAGGGAGGGAAGGAGGGAGGGAGAGAGAGAGAGGTTGAGGCAGAATTAAGGGAAGGTGAGAGAGGGATAAAGAGAGAGGGAGAAAGAGCGAGAGCGAGGGAGAGAGAGGAGGCAAAAAAACCTCGCTCCAAAAAAACCGGGACAGTGCGGCTTCTTTAGTTTTGCCGGCTCTGCCGCAACTAACAGAGAGCAGCTGCATCGCCCTGCTCTCTGCTTTCATTTCATATTCCTTTATTTACCCCTCCTTTAGTCCCTTCTCTTTTTTATGCTTTTCAGAGTTGCCACCTTTTTGTTTTCCCAGGAGCAACTTGTTTAACAACTTTTGCCTACTCTGTCGGCTTCTCCGACACTTCAGCTTAGGCGCAGTGAACAGTCTGTTCTTCTTTTTTTTAGGTTTTTTAAACCTCACCTTTTTTATTTCATAGACCCTCTGGGTGTCCTTTTCTTTTCTTAAATTCTCGTCCCAGAGCTTGTCTTGGCTTCATCTCCCGAGGAGAGCGCGCAGTCATGGGGGTAAGCGCTGAATCTGCAACTTTTTTATTATAAGCTACCGGCCCTTATGGCTTTATCTTAAATAATTATGCGTTAGAACTTAGAGAGAGAGAGCGTGTGTGTGTGTGTGTGTGTGTGTGTGTGTGTGTGTGTGTGTGTGTGCGTGTGAAACTGCAGAGTCATGTATGCGGCTCTGACAAGGAGCTGTGACAGGATGACATTGAGTTTAATGCAGGATGTTTTATCTGATTTTTTATAGCTGTTTTTTGAAGCTATAACTCTACAGTCTGCGTGTCACCGGCACGCGCGCAGTCTTCAATTAACGCGGCGCGAGCTGTCTAGACATCAAAGGGCCGGTAACGTTCTGTTGCATTGTGACACTTCAGTAACGTTCTCCATTGTAACGAACTGGGCTGGACGTTCCAAACGATTCCGCCTTAACTTTTCTGCGTTCTGCACATATGAGTGCACGTGTGAGGGGTCCATGATGCCCCCCCCCCTCCAGTCTGTTCAGTTTGCGATACAAGTTTGAGATGGTTGTCTTTTTAAAACCATTCTCTGCATTCCAGACGTTTTTATTCATATATATGTGTGTGTATATATGTGTGTGTGTGTATATATATATATATATATATATATATATATATACACACATTCTAGAAGCTCCGGTGAAGCCCGCGTGCGTCATAATGCGGTTACCGGCTCTGCGCGCACACACACACACACACACACATAAGCACGCGCGGACAGTCCGTTCGTTCGTGACATAACGGCGTATCCTCGCAAGGCAGATTAAAGATGTTAACCCCCTCGACACACACACACACACACTCTCTCTCTCTCTCTGCGCACGCCGGTAAAGCAGTAATGCGTCACAAACCGGCCACATTTAGAAGCGAGTGAATCTAGTTTATGTTCTTCTTTGGCTCTCTTGTGGTTTTATTAAATCCATTGTATGTCTTTTTTTATGTGTAATATTTTTTGTTTTTGCTTATTTGTTTAAGTTCGCCTCCCCTTATTAGATTTTGCTCTTTCGGAAACTGTCCTCTCAGCTGATGCTGACTAGTGTGTGTTTTTTTCCGAATATGGTAGTTCACTGTAAAATATGACCTTTTAGTGTATAAATTCCTATCAAGTCCAGACCCGGCGTCCCTCGGGGTGAGGCAGGTGCAGGGATGGAGAGAGGGGTCGGGAACTGCAGTAGCGACCCCCGGTGCGGGCACTAAAGTGCCGAGTCATGTTTCAGTGCCGGCTGCGTGGTGGTCGCTCTCTCGCAGTGACGCAGTGAGGCCAGCTGCTAGTCAGCGTTATTGTTTCCCACCCGTATTCCGGATAAGCCCCTCCCTACTGCGCCGCGATTGGCCAATAAGTGAATACACGCGAGCCGATCGACCCAAGCAAGGGGCTAATGGCCAATCGCAGTGCAGGAGGGCGGGGCTCGCTGGGGGCGGGGGGTGAAGCACTAGCCAATCAGAGCGCAAGAGGGTGTGGCGTGTGGAGCCGACTAATGAGTGAATATCCTACTAGCCAATCAGAGCGCAGGAGGTCGGCCGTCCGAGGCCCGCCTTACGCAATGACTAGCCAGTCATAACGCAGAGGGGCAGGGCTTGCCGGAATACGGGTGGGAACAAAATACCTGCAATGGCAAAGTGTGCAGAAGGAAAGTAAATATGGTTATTTAGAAATTACTGTCCAAAACAGGCTTTAATTGAAACGTGACTCAGTTGATTAGTTTTTTTGTAATATAAATTTGACGTTAGTCACACAGAGGAGGAGGAAAAGTGAGAGAGGAAGCACGAGGGTCCGATTTTACTGTATGTACTCACCTTGAGACACGTGAGGACGCACAAGGGCCGCCTGCGCGCATGCGTGTTTGTGTGTGTGTGTGTGGGGGGGGGTCAGACTTGCAGGTTTGAGCCATATATCTGTGTGCGAGGAAAGAAAAGGGAGGGGTGGGGGGTAGTAGAGTCAGGACAAGAGAAAGGGATGCTGCTACAGAGAGAGAGAGAGAGACAGAGAAAGGGACAGATCATATTCCAGTGCTCTACCTGAGCTCAGCTCATGTTACCAAAGTTAGTGTGCACTCAGCCGGCTGGGTTACATCCTCTCTCTGCAGGGGGTGGGGGGGGCTTTATGAAGAGTGAGGGGTAGGTAGACACACACACTGGTCGCTCTGGAAACATCCGTCTATATGATCGACTGTATGAAGCACTGCAGCGGCTCTATAGAAGATATAGAGGTTTTATAATGAGACTGTGAAGCACAAGCAGATTACGGGGTAACCAGGGCGGTGGGTGGTGGTGGTGGTGCAGGGTGGGGCCTATCCCAGGACTCATAGGGGCGGAAGAAACACCCTGGATATGTCGCCATGGCAACACACTCAAACACACAGACCTCTAATAAAAACGAGCTCTATAAAAGCTAGTCACAAAAAGTTTCCTCTGCTTAGAGCACCATCATCTTCTCTCCAAGTCACATTGTGTACCTTACTGCTGACACAAAGCTCAGACAATGTTCAGATGTTCACCACTGCCAGCGCTTGCCTTCAGTGAGAAGAGATCAGAAATCTCAAGACATTTCTGAAACCAGGCACAGCACATAAACATTTCCAAGGGGCATCTCCCATTCGCCTGTCTTTGGACTGTGGGAGGAAACAGTAAACCCACGCAGACTCAGTGGGGGACCTCAGCAGGGACCCTCGACCCTGAGAATCAAACTCACGACCTTCTTACTGCACTAGAGGATGGATCTGACCTAGCAAGACTGTTGAAGAGTAATATTATTAATAACCATTTACATCTTAACTTGATAATAATGATAATAATAGCCCCGGTCTGTCCCAGTCTCTCAGTGTGACGCTGCCCAGCCTTGGGATGGAGAGTGTTAGCCTGTGGATGTGACTAATTTGGGAAATTGGGTAAATTGAACTGGAAAAAAATCTGCTGCATTGTTTAGTCCCACATCCACTGCAGTACTCTAAACCTTTTTCCTTCATAATTCTTGGCACCCGTGAAGGTCTGTCAGCATCTTAATTCCATAATCTGTGGCAGTGGGAGAAGAAACCTGATATTATGGACTTGGATTATTTTTCCTTGCCTGCTGATGCATCAAAAAATCAGAAAGTGACCGGGCAAAGGTCACTAAGTATCAATGTCAGATTATTGGAACTGGTCAATATTCAGTAACTCTACCCTGGCCAGGTCCCTCAAGTCCAGATGAAGGTTTTGGCCCATGGGAAAAGTGAAAAAAACTGTAGATAAATAGATAAATTTCCAGACTCAGAAGCCTACAATGATTTCCGATGGTGACTCACAATTGATGTTGCAACACTGGGCTTAATCCGCGCCCAGGAAACCGATCTTTATCACGTTCATTACATCTGAGAAACAAAAGTGGCTGTTCCTAGATCAGTGCACATCAGTGAAACTGAGGACCTGGTGGGTGTGAGGAAAATTTTCCGGAACCAGATGAAGCCGAAATCCAGCCTGATGGTGAATCACCAAGTTAGTCCAAGACAGGGCTTAAATCAAGGAGAGCCATCTTTATCACATTCATTACATGTGAAAAACAAAAGTGTCTCTCAGCGCCGGCGGCTGCTCCCAGATCACCGTAAATGAATTAAACTGAGGACTCGGTGGGGGTGGAGGCCGTCACACGGGCCTGATTGGTTCTTTTAGATCTGGTTATCACGGGTCGTGCCCGGTGTGAGTGAATGCGTGATGCTGGTGTGTCTCTAGGTTCCCAAGGTAGGATTACCCCCTCCTACTGTTCCCCCAGCGTGGCCGGCCCAGGGCGAGCCAGGCAGCGAGGTTATCTCAGCGCTCGGGACGTTACCATCACTTATTCATGCCGGGCTGTTCTGCTGAAACCTGAACTGAAGTCAAAAAGGCGCAGTAGTTTTGTTTTTGCACGAAGGAAACGGATCCCCGTCTCTGTTTGTTCTGGAGATCTCTTATCCAGCGGCAGGTCGGGGGTCAGGGGAAAGAAGAGGGGCGCCGACACGTAGCAAAACAGACGCCAAGGTCCGATCTGATCTCGATCGAGGCGTCGGTTTCGAGGAGAGGAGGTGAACCAATACCTGGGACATTGAGAGAGAAAGTGATACGTGTTTCTGCGTGTGCGTGTGCCTGTGCGTGAGCATGAGTGTGACAGACACAGAGACTAAAGGAAAGATATCAGGCGGTTCCCTTTCCACTGGAACACAGACAGCACATGACAGAGGTGTGTCATCACCGTTAGAACCAGACTCCAGAAATATAGATACACACACACTCCCAGTCAGTTTCTCAATTAATATTTACAAAAAAATGCACTCAGTATTCTAAGAAATACATGTATTTTATTAGACGGAAAATGAGTTCATCATTACTGGTCTATGAAAGCCACCTGATATAAATATAACTATATTGTGGATGACCAGACGAATGTTAGCTATTAAATGATGAAGGACAGTTAACGGGTGCATTTAAAGTTAAAGGACAGTTTAAAATCTGACTTGCTTTGTTTGACATATTTTTCATTTATATTTGTTTCTTCAACAAACTTCCCATTTTTGAACAAGAATTTTGATCATTTTCTCACACTTATTACATTCAGCTCCTGAGAAAGTCTTCCTCCAATCTTAGATCCCAGTTCAAGATCCTAAAATGCTCTTTCTTTTCTCTCACTCTGATCTTTTTTGGTCTCAGATCATCAGACCTTCAGATAAACCAGAAGATCCAAAAAAAAAACTTGGCTTCTAAATGAGTCTGAAATTTGTCTCGGTGATCAAATTCAGTTCTCGAAACCAGCGACATTTAGGGACAGTTTTGAGATCTATGAGGATGTTAAAGGGAAGAAAAATGAGAAGCCGATGAGAACAGCAAAATAATTTCTGTCTTAAGTTGATTTTTTTCCTGTGAACTTTATTTCTCCTGACAAAAAGTCAGACCTTAATAATCTCCAGATATGAAGATGATTTATTTCTAATGAGACAAAGAAACGACTTTGGGTTCCTTTGGCTTCTGCTCGTGTGTGTAGAAGCTAAAGTCTGCATTCCCACAGAAAGCTAGTAGACACAGGAGATGGCTGCAGGATAGAGGGATGGACAGATGGATGGAGGCGCGGTGAGGGGAGGAGGGGACAGAGGAGTAATGCGTTAAGAGGGATTTCAGATTTAGGGGGGGTTGTATTTTATTTAATTTCAAACGACAAAACGAGAAAGCTAGTGTGTATGTGTGTCTGTGTGTGTGTGTGTGTGTGTCTATGTGTGGTTTGTGTGTGTGTGTGTGTGTGTGTGTGTGTGTTTAGGGGGTGGGGGGTGGTCTTAATCAGTCTAGTGTGATTAGCCTCCATTAGTGTAGATCAGTAAAGAATGATGTGTTTGGTCAAGTATAAGTCTAGTGTGTGTGTGTGTGTGTGGGGGGGGGGTGTCTTATTCATCAGTCTTGTGTGATTAGCCTCCAATAGTGTTTGAATGATTCTGTGTTTGGTCTGGTATTAGTCTAGTGTGTGTGGTTGTGTGTGTGTGTGTGTGTGTGTGTGTATGTGTGTGTGTGTGTCTGTTGAGAGATCACTTTGTGTTAAACCATGCTGTAAGATTATGATTATATTGCTAATTACAGTAGTAATTCAAATTATGATCATATTAATGTGCACTGTGTATATTTCCTCTGTAAAGGTGAATGATACATTTTGGCGCCGCTCTCTCCGGGTAAAACGTGGAGTGAGTGAGTGTGAGAGAGCTAATCCCCTTCTTTTATAATCAGATTATTTCATCTGTAATCATCCAGACCTACCACAGCCTACACCGCGGTCCACGGCAGATGGCTCACTAGGCACCAAGGACGTTCTCACACATGCACACACTCGTACACACACTTTCCAAATCGTGGCTTTAGTCATATTTCCGTGCAAACTTTGTCGGCCCTGAGGACAAACATACAGAAGGTCATTTGAGGTCAAGTAACCTTCCACTTACTCACACACAATACCACAAAAACAACACAGAGGACATACAATATATAAGTCCATATTATAAGTCCAAATAGTAGTTACACATGGATAAGCTATATCCCACATTTTTCTTTTTTTTTCTATCATTTGTGTTTGCTAATGTGCCTTTAAGACAGATAGATGTAAATAAACATTTTTTTTATTATTAAAGTGTTGTTTATAGCCCCTCGCTAAGTCTTGTAGTGCATAACACTGGGAAATGTTGACATAGATTAACGTTTTTAACCCCCTAAACATCAGTGTCAAGGGAAAGGACAGCAAAGTTGTACTGAAAGCTATAAAATGTTAACTTAAAACCTTCAGATTTACAAAGAAACGAAACTTACCGTCAAGAACTGCTCTCACTCTTTTTAGATTAGCATGAAAGCTAACGCTGCAGCCACAGTATAAAGCAAAAGATGATTAAAACAGAAGTTACAAAACTTTAAGTTTTATTTGATTTTATGTTCAAGGCTGAATCAAAAGTTCCATGTTTTCAGAGAACAGCTGAGAGAAAATGAGAAAAGTGCCTTTTGGTCTTGCTGCTAGCTTGCATGCTACTTCATCATGCTCTGTTAGCGCTAATCAGTGGTGTGTCGGTGAGGCTCGCTCAGGGCCCTCACAGTCTGTGCTTTTAGTAGTAAATAAATTAATTATGACAGCCTTGAATACACACACGCATAGACACACGCACACACACACACACACACACAAGTGTAGCTTCAGGGTAGTAACAGAACAACCTGATCTCACAGGGATTTTAGAGGAAAAGCTAGCGGAGTCAGTGTCTGAGTAAAATGCTTGACTATGGGAGTCGCTCATAGCTCTGCTGCTAAACATGTGTACAAGGTGGCGTGTGTGAATTGCCTCAGATTTGGACTCGTGAGGCTTTAGTTTTGCTCTTAAAAATGTAATCTGTTGAGTATGCTCGCAGTTTGGGGACACCTGGGTACGTGGGTTTAGACAGGGGCTTCTAAGGAACACATATGAAACACAAATTAGCTAATATGCTACACAAATAAGGGCTTAAGCTCTTTTAACTCTTTATCACTCTCATTTTCTGTGCTGTTTGATGAACTATTGTCCAACATGCAAATATACATATTTATGTTGAGTTACATAGTTATATAAATGGTTAATTTTAAAGGAGTCTACATTGTTCTTAGATAAGCTTATGCTAAGAATGCTAGCTAGCTTATGATAATAACAAGGACAAGAACTCTGTCAGAAAAAAACTTGAACCGAAATTTGAAACAAGATTCTTATATTTATAGAGAAACCAAACTGAAACATTGTTAGAAACTTGCTTAGCTGAACATTTAGGCTATGCTAACATGCCTGGAGCTTCCACTAAGGCTAATTTGAAGAATATAATGATAAATTTGAGTCTTCACTCGTAGGAGCTTTGTTAATATTTTCATTTTGTTATACGATACAGTTTTACCCATTTTACTTTATTCAAACAGAGTATAATATACTTTCACAAGGAACTGAATTTATTTTCTGTATTGTTAGTCCACTTACCATTTGTTTCAATATCGAAAAATGACAAAAACGTAAAAGCTCATCATATTAAATGCAGATAATAGATTAAAAGGATAGAATCTGCACATTTTTACACAAGTTTTTTTTTTCCTTTTTGCTTGTTGCAATGGGTGAGTCTGAAATAATTGCTGCTTTGGTTATGTGATAAAAAGTTATACAACTGGTGATGACTGTGAACCCTGAAGGTTAATAATCAGAATACTGGGACTTTATAGAAGTCCCACCAAACAGAACAGAAAGTCAAATAGTCCCTGAAGAGACTACAGTCCCTGTCACGCATTTACACACAACACAATGCACTGCTTTTCCCAACGGGAGGGACACACACACACACACACACACACTCCACAGTGACACACAGCCATCCTCTTGGAGGCAATCCTGCATCTGCAAGGACAAACTCAGCCCGGGGTGTTCGGGCCCGGGCAGTCAAACAGCCTGCAGCTCTGGAGGAGGGCGACTGCTGCCATGTGAGTCCGAGTGAAAAACAGACCGATGCAGTTTTTCCACAGCCTTCTGAAATTCGCCTTGTTGGTTTTTGTGCTAAAGACTAAAGTATATGGTGGATATGGATCACTTAAAGAGCACCGACCAGCTGTATGTTTCATTACTGAAAAGTTTCACCCTCATTTCTCCTCTCTTTGTCTTTCTTTCTCTCTCTTTCTCACCCTTTTCTCTTTCTCTCGCTGTCTTTCTATCTTTCTCACTCTCTTTTCTCTCTAATTTCCTCTTCTCTTTCTTGCTGTTTTTCTTATTTTCTCTCCATTTCCTTGTCTATTTTGTCTTTGTTTCTCTCTCTCTCTCTCTTTATCTCTCTCTCTTTATCTCTCTCTCTCTCTCTCTCTCTCTCTCTGTCGCAATGCGATATAAGCAGCTCCATCATGACTCACTTGGTCCAAAGATGACGCAGGGCATAGAATTCCCCCAGTTTAGCCCCTCAGCACACACACACTCATATACACACACACACACACACACACACACACACACGACTAACTAAAGCTTCCAGTTACAGGAGCATCAATAATGAGTGATCAGAGCTCAGGAAACAGGCCGCTGTGTGCCCTCACGTATGTGTGTGTGTGTTTGTGTGTGTCCAGTCAGTCAGTGTCAATTTGATTGGATGTAATTCCAGCCTGGTTCTCTGGTTCTCTCTCTCAGAGGCCGTTTTCCTCACGAGACACTGAACAAAAACAAAAAGAATAAAAAACTTAGGTCTGTTCCATTTTTTCACAAACTTCAGAAAAGCAAGTCATATCATGTCTGAAAGTATCATGGCTTTACATTTCTGTCATATTGGCACTTTATTTTATTTTACCTTACCTTGTATTTTTTATTGTATTTTGTACTTTAATGTAGCATTACACACTTTCACATCTGTGTAAACAGGAAGGGACAATAGAAGTGATTTAATTCTGATTAGATTGTTTTGGACCCTGTTTAACTGTGTTACCTCAGTAACCCCTCGTTTACCGAGCTGCTATGAAGCTGGTCCAGGATCAGACTACTGTAACCTGATACTACATCTACATCTACCAGAGAGAGAGAGAATCAGAGGAAGAAACTCCAAGAGTATAGGAAGGAGAGAGAGAGAGAGAGAGTGATGGAGAGAGAGAGAGAGAGAGAGAGAGAGAGAGAGAGATGGAGAGAGAGAGCGAGAGAGAGATGGGGAGAGAGAGAGAGAGAGAGAGAGATTGAGAGAGAAAAAGAAAGAGAGAGAGAGA
>JBBPCY010107406.1:0-19493 GCA_037974405.1 Brachyalestes nurse | reverse complement strand
TATATTAAGTAATCCAAAGTAATCAGAATACGTTACTCACATTGAGTAACTTAACGGAATACGTTACAAACTACATTCTGTAATCTGTAGTGGAATACATTTTAAAAGTAACCTTCCCAACACTGGGGTGGACCAACTTCATATTAAAGTCTATGTATTCGAATGCAATGTCAATAAAGTCCTTGTTGGTGTAACGTCACATGTCCCAATACTTTTGTCCATATAGTGTACAAGAGTGGGAAAGCGGGATTTAAGCCGCCTGTTGTGCTAGAAGAGTGAAACCATGGAAACGTGTCAGTGCGCCATGATTTAAAGCGCAATTGTGAAAGTGCCGCTCTTACAATTTACGGTCTACTTCAGCACCACTGACAGCTCCACTAGCAGAAAACTGCCTCTACCCAGGGGAAAAGCCCTGCATAGTGCAGGCCAGAGGGAACACTCTATCTTATTCATATAACAGAGCACGAAATGCAATTATTAAACGTAACTGTTTTAACCTGAAAGAACATGGAAAAACAGTGAGAACAGTAAGTGCCTAAAAAGCTGGGCCTGGAGCTCAATGGAGAAAAACACTGCAACACGTCAGCAAAGTGTGTGCAAAACACACATTAGCAAAGAGTCATTTGCCACTGATCATATTCAGTGTGTGACATCACAAACAGGGTAATACTTTCCACAAAGCATAATACATGTGCGGCCATAGCGGTTATATAAAAATCTAAAATTGACAAAATTAGGCAGTTTAGAGATCCTGAAATAAAAGGAAGCGTATTCCTCTGGGTATGCATGAGTCATGCTAATATTAGAGAGGATTTGTGTGTGTGTGTGTGTGCATGTGTGTCTGAAGTGTGTGCATGATTTGCATGCAAATGCTGGAGTTTTGACATGTGAGCATTACTGTAGAAGCTACTTGTCAAAGGCAACCACTGCATGGCACAATTCAGGATAAAACCTTCTGGATAAAGGCGTTTTTGTACACGTGAGTGTTAAAAACTGCATTAGATCAGGACTGTCACGTTTAAATATTAGTACTTGATTAAAAAATTAAACACTGATTGATCAGTAGACTGGCAACTTTGTATTATAATTCATACTTTAAGTTCTCATGCATTAATATGCCATTTTTACAAACAGTGTGTACGCATTTATATGTACAGTATGCAAAAGTCTGAACACGCCCATCAAATTACATTTTCTTGTTGATTAAGCAAATTTCATTATGTTAAGTGTAGTGCACAAACTGCATTTATTTGCTGAGGTGTAAAAAAAAACATATTGGAAAAAATCCCCATAAAACATAAAATGTGCCAAAACTTTTACACAGGCCACATTTGGGCTTTTATTTACTTCTAATATGTTACTTTTAGCAACAAAACAGTAACTGTGCATTATAATCTGCAGAATTTGACAAAAGATGCCCAAACTATAAATATGAGGAGATCTGTATTGATATTTTTTCCAATTATATAAAGGAACAGTATCATTTATTAATTTTGACTTTTTATTAATCAATTTGTATTGATTGGCTGTTTAACATATTCAGTAGATGTGTAAAGAATGACATGCTGTAAAGCTGTTCTGGGTTTGTGTGAATGAATATGCTGCAATAGGCTTGTGAATATGAATGCTGCAGTGTGGACGTGTGTGTGAGTCGGTGTGTGTGTGTGTGTGCGCCACGCGGGCACGCTGCAGTGTGTGGGTGGATGGGTCAGCGTGGCTGTCCTGCAGTGCTGCTCCGTCTACGTGGGAGTCGGACACACCAGCAGGCGGGAGTGGGCGGAGCCTTGCCAAATTCATGAATGAAACTCATCACCATGGCAACGAGTGGAAAATCCAAGAGGGGGGGGGGGAATCACCCTGATGACAAAACAAGTGGACGCAAAGATCCTGATGGATGCAGTGGACGGTGAAATGTGAGACTGTTATCAGTCCAGCATCGGAACGTTCCTGGAAGGCTCTAACTTGGAAAGTTCCATCTCTAACCAACAGGGAGTTTATCTGATTGTTGTTATTTTCTCCTCAGCCTTCTCTCAGCAATGAGACATGGAACATTTTGGTAGCGCTTTTTAAGTCCCCTGTATATTCCTGGTAGGTGCTCAGTCAAATGGACTTAAAAAAAAAATACACTATGTGGATATAAAATATGCATCCTAATTCAGGGTTTGAGCTAGACCCCTTATTTCCAGTGAAGGGCAATCTTAATGTCTTAGTGTACCAAGACATTTTAGGACAACGCCATGTTTCCAACTTTGTGGACTGCTCCACAGAATGAATAGGCACAAATTCCCACAGAAACTCCAAAAAGCCATCCAAGAAGAGTGAAAGTTGCAAAGGGGGGAATAAGCTCCATTTTAAAGTCTATGTATTTGAATGCATTGCATCCTGTTGGTGTAATGGTCCCAATACTTTTGTCCATATAGTGTAAAGAATGAAAAGGCAATGACATAGTAGAATCAGTTTTGGCTCCCAGTACAACCTTTCCATCAATGATCCTTTAAGTAATAACTTTATCAATAAGATAACTTGAGTGTGAAGAAACTTTAAAGAACTGCATAATATTAATGTTCTACATTATTTATGGGTTTTTCCTAGAACCATATGTCCAGGCCAAACACCAACGGAAGCTTCATTTTAACATCCATTAACACCTAACCATAACTCCAATCTTAATTATGGTTCAAGCCCTAATATTAACCTTAATGCTGGTCCTGTTTAACAATCTGAGCATTTGCAGATGAGTTCTAGAAGATACATCAAAATAAAGTCTCAAGACTTTCAGCATTATCAGTAATTGCTCAATGGACCATTGTTTTTATTTAACAAGATTCAGTGATGTTCATTCAAATCCTGGTCACGTCTGAGCATAACAAGCTTAAATCTTTCATTCAGTATCAATAACAGGCTGACCAGAGGAAATCAATGTCATTAATCAAACCCTCCAACAATTAAAAGTGCAACTCTGGACGCTGCTAATTAGGTGAACACCAGACAGGAAGGCAGATCTTTTACTGGGCTTGGGGGTGATCGCTCACTCACCCAGAGTCAACCTCTGTCTGCACTCTAACACAAGAGGTCTATGAGTATAAGCAGGGTTGGAAAATTAAATATGCGTTCATTTTTGGACAACATATCATTTTCATATACAGTTCCAAGAGCACCCGCATATAGTGAAAAACCGCGTTGTGTTTTGGTAAAAGAAATGCCTAAAATGCCTATTTTTATAGTGTAAACCCTAAATATGCCCCAAATATGCTCCCAGAACACATTAATTTCATTTTCAACGCAGTTTAAAGCATTACCCTTAAAGAAAATGTAAAGATAAACCTGTATTCGCCTCTTTTAATTTAATTTCCCCACCGAGATATGCAGGAAGGTCGCTGGTTAAAACTATTGGGACACGGCGGCGAGGTGAACGGTTTTTGGGGAATAACCCCTGATCTACTCGAGCTAAAAATTACAAATGAGGGCTCATTGGAAAGGTGTCCTGGAGATCAGTCTAACTGTGGAGTTTGAAGTGTCTGAGTGCTTGCATCGTGGAGAAATGGCGCTTGGAGTGCGGGGACTCAACCCTGGAGTGGAATTCGAAAAAAGTGCCTCCAGGTCGGCTACAGCCTGCCCTGAGTCCCCTTGTGTGAAAACATCCAGAAAAAATATATTTACTGCCACAAAAAAGCAAAAACAGGCGGAGGATAATTGCAGTTTCTGCGTTATTGTGAGGATTTCAGCGTAAAACTATGAGTTTGGTTCTGGTACCAACAAAAACATGTATATTTTACATTGAACACAAGAATAGACTCCTGCAGCCTCATAAGAAGGCTTCTTAGCACCTTTCAGAACAAAACAACAAACGCTGAATATTTTAACCGTGTTGGTCTGACAAGGACGTGCCAAAACAACTGTGTTTGAGGATCATGAACATGCTCAACCAGACAGCAGCAGGCTGAGAGAGGAACCCTGCACAGAATGCAGGAGAGGGAGAGTGTAACAGCCTGATGGAGAGGTGGAGATGGAGAGGAGTGCTGAGTGTGTACTGCTGCGGATTTTATTACCTCTGCCGGCTGATTTGTATTGATTCTAAGTGGAGAACCCTGGCAATGGAGGGGCATTGGCTCTGCATTTCAGATATTACAGTATCATTCAGAACGCTGTGAACAGGCCAGACTTTTCTCCTTCCTCATGCAGGATCTCGATGCAGGCTGTAAATTATTTGTCAGTGTGTGTGTGTCCTGGTCTGCATTGCTCAGCAAAAGTTTGGGGACACACTGCCCTCTCCAACCACCTGATATTTATGTTACTCTAATATTGTCAGGAGATCTCTCACTGGCTGTGTGCACGTCTGTGTATGCTCACTTTAATGCACGTTTTTGATTAGTGTGCAGGAAAACAGTAGGCGCTGCTAGCACTGCACATTGTGAGCGATTGTTGTTTTTGTTTTCAGATTAGCATTGGAGGTTTGAATGTTTGCAGAGCCATGGGTCTGTTTTTGGCAATCACCTGACTCTACATGTTTAATGAAACAACAGTCTGTGATTGGTCGATTTGCATGTCAAACGGCCCATTCCTGTCAAACACTGGGCAAGGGTAACACCAGGCCTTTTGATAATGGGCAGAAGCCTAGCTTCCAAGATTAGGGGACACTGAGCTTTTCGAAATATTTTAAATTCAAATGAGCATGTTTCCTTTTCGGTCTGCAATTACAAAGTAGAACACTGTTTAGATCTTGCCTAAAAGTGCAAAAGCAATGGAATATTTGGCTTGCTACCATCTTAACCATCTTATCTCCTTGTGATGTCATCTTTCATCAGCACTCAGGTTAACATGAATTGGGAATGATCACCCATGTTCCTTCCTACTGTGATGTATTTCAGAGTGAAATGTGGTACCAAGAAGGCTTTTAGGGGCTAACTGCACGTTTAACTTGATGAAAGGTGACTAGTGGCCGGTCTAACATAACATTTTGGTTGCCATTCTTTTCTCTGTCCATTGGTGCAAGGTGACAGATGGTGGCCTGGTGGTTACAGATCTGTCCCTGTGATCGGAAGATAGTGGGTTTGAATCCCAGAGCTGCGGATGGCACCCCTAAGGTACTGCAAGGTATTGTCCCCACACACTGCTCTCCAGGCGCCATTCACTTGGTGAATGGGTTAAATGCATAGAATAATTTAGTGCTGTCCACACTGTGTGCGGTGCCGTGTTCACCTATGACAAATGGACACTTTACACTTACACATGATCAAAACTCAAAATGCGCCTTAGAAGCGTAGCACTAGTCATTCAATCAAAGACTACAGGAAATAATTACCACCTTGTGGTGGTCAACACTGAAAATCTTCAAAAGAAAGCCAGGTTTCCCCAAACAGAGCAGTGTATGGCTAAAGAGACCTGTGGTTAAACCCACTTAAGGCAGAGGGGCAGAGAACAGGAGGTCTGTGAGCAGGCGTGATTTTCCCCTGCGAATCGTTTGTCATCCCCAGCCTCTGCAGCAAACACCACACAAAGCTGCACTTCATTTCTCCCCACTGCTCCTGTTGCACTGCTGTGTGGGTGAGAGACGTAGAGGCAAGGATGCGAAAGAAGGCAGGGGAAGGAGCGAGGGAGAGAAAGACAAGATCATGAAGGAGAGAAAGAGGGCAAAAAAATGAAAAGGAAAAGTAGCTGAAGAAAGAAATGCAAAAGGAAATGGAGTATATTGCACAGGTCAAAAACTTCCTTCCCATTTTGCTCATGCATCATTCGTTTTTGTGCTACGTATCAATTAAGTTACATAAGAACGTTTTCTTTTTTGCTGTGAGTGACTGGTTGAACATCTGAGTAACAACAGGGACACAACAAGGGCCGGCAGTTCCGGGGTCCGTAATTTGCTCCCTGCATTTTTGATCCTCGAGTGGAATCAGTCCTGAAACCCGCTGAAGTATTGACGGAATCAAGATTGAGTCCACTCGAAGGACAAAAATGCAGAGTGAATTACAGACCCCAGAACTATCCGCCCTAATCATCCCTCCATTCTGACTCAAACACTCGTCATTATGTGTAAATTGCTCTCAATAGGAGTGAGTATATCAGACATGAAATCACACAAAAGGGGGGAAGAAATGGAATCGCCGTTAGTGAGCCCATTTCCCCCCGCGGAGGGTAAAGACGTCCGACGTGGCCGTGTGGTCTGCTGCTCAACTGCAGCTGCAGAAAAAGTGAATCACTTGACTGAGTCAGATCGAAACGCATGCTTTTAGAATAATGGCAGTTAGTACTGGGCATGACTGCCATGTGGCTCATGAGGAGGAGGAGGATGATAATGAAAGTGATGACGATCGCACGATGTTACACATTACTGGAAGCGATGCTCTACAAACCAGCACACTGTATTAGTGCAATACCACACCGCCCACAGATTCACAGCTTTAAACTGCAGCGTGCTCTTAACAACACAATCAGAGTTCCACAGTGTGATGTGGCAAACAATTCAACAGTCTAACTTGCATTACTTTTAATTCTTCATTTTAATGAGCTAGCTCTGGGCTGACTGTGTATTAGGGCTGCATTTTAAAAAACGGTCCTTTTTAGGAATAACATAGAAGAACCACTTCTGGTTCCATTTAGAACCCATGAATGTTCCATAACCCACCAACGGTTCTTCAAAAGGGCCTACATTTTATTTTTTCCCCTTCAGGTCCACTTGTGGTTTAATGTACCAAAAAAGTACCAAAATAATCATTATTTATTTTTACATGACCATCTTTAACCTGTTTTAAAGTAAATAGGCTGTTTTTGATACTGTGCCTTTAAGACTGACATATACAAATGAGCTTTTTTTCCTGAGAGGTCTTCCTATGTGCTGCCTAATTTATAAAGCAATCTCAAAATAGACTCATTTTACAGCTGTAGTAGTATATGGACAGCATAGACTGGAGAGTGCATAATGGAAAATATTGTATTCCAATGCTTTTCCAAGAACCATTTAAGAGTCTGTATGTAAATCAAATGGCACATGTTAATTTTATTCAGATTGGAAGTGCATGCTCATTAGCATAGTTCACACATACACGACTGTCATTTGTCTCTCCCACCTAGAAATAATAAACAAAGGGCATCATTTATTTTGTATGTATTTTAAACTCTGTGTGATGAATGTTAGACAGTGTATTATTTCCTCCTCTGACTGTTAAGCCTCCCTTCAGAATGAGGTCAGGTTTTAAGTATTTAGCTGCTTATATGGTTATTTAACATTTGAATAGTTCTGTATTGACAAAAAGTGACTGAATTAAAAAGCAAGCAGTGCAAATTTTTATGTTTTTCCATAGTAGTACTTGGCATTGGGCAGTGTCATACTCACGATTCCTGAATCTTGACATCCCTGCGGTCAAAAAGGGCTCTTAGGAGTGATGGCATTGAAGGACCTTTTAAATGAACTGTCATTTAAAGTGACATGTTTGTAACTGAGATGTATGAGTGAAAAGATTTTTCTAAGTGTTGAGAAGACTCTTTTATGCTAGCCTGCTACTAGTTTCTTGTCTCACACTCTAAGGTGATTTATGCACGGAAAAAAAACATTTTGTTATATTTGTTCTACACACTGTTTAGTGGTTGTATTTTTTTTGTCTCATGATGTATTTTTAGACTAACCAGCAAAAAATCAAATTTCTGGTCATTCCTCCTATACTGCTGTATGGTAAATACTGCTTCTTTGTTGCTATATTTCCTTAACAAAATCAGGCACTGTCCCTGCCTAGTCGACTGCTGCACACAGGGAAAACTAGTGGAAACAGCTGAGTAATCTATGGCTCTTCTGTAAGAAAATCTTGTCTCTGAAATGTTAGTGAATGAAATGAATGGAAAAAAAAAAACTTTCTTTGAACCTGGGAAAACTTTCAGGATAGTCTCCGCCCACAAGTGAGGGGGTCCAGAGAGTGGCTGAGCAGTAGTGCGGCGAGCAAAAGCGCAGAAAACAGCGAGCGTGTAGGATAGCAAACACTTCTTCTAGACTGTTTTACACCATTCTAAAGGTTCTAAAGGTTAACCCTCACTATAAGAAGACTCATTGCACTCTGCTGATTAGAACTATTAGCAGGGACAGGGGCACTTCCTCTGTCTGACTCCTGGTTGCGGATACTGGTCTAGAAGATAGAGTTTACTTACTGAAATGGTTCCGTGTTCTGACCACACACTTCCCTTTCTTGTTCTCCACGAGTGGGGCCAGGCAGGGGCCACAGTGGGACGAGCCGGGCTGGCAGAAATGGCGGCCCTCTCGGGCGCAGTCCAGAGTGCGGGGGCATTGGCCTACGGCTGGAAAACACATACATAGATCCATATGAGTAGGGCTTTTAGGCTGTCAGTCAGTCAAACCAACATCTGTGGAGGAAAATAGCCTCAAAGAACAACGGGCCAGGCAGATCCAGTACCTTAAGTAAGTGAACATTATCCAGCCTATTTATTATGTAATAAAACAGACAAGGGAGATCAATTGAGCTTATCGTGCAGCTGGAAGTCTGCTAACTGCATCCTATGATGGGACGAATCTTTACAGCTCCTCCAACGGATGCTGTTCCCGTAAGCTACAGCACAAATACAACCCAGGGGCAATATACTATTACTGTAAGCTCTGATTGCAGTTAATGATGAAACGCTACGCTGCTCGGACCTGAAAGAGTCATAAAAAGCTCTGGGGAGTAAACTCATGATGCAGCATTTTAGCACAGTGATGCTGGGCCAAAGAAAGTAACACAAAACAATGATTAGGTTTTATATATTTTAAAAAGTAAAATAAATGGCAAACAAATATGGCACATCTAAATCAGGCAGACTGAGCAGGTGTAACTGCCTCTGAACAACAATACTGCTGATGCACACTTAATTCACTTTTCAGGCTAAAAGGCATTCCAGGTACCGATGAACCACCAAAACAGCAGCTGTGGAGCACAATTCAAAGTGATATACACTACAGGGGTTAATCTTTGAGCTGCCAATCGATCTTATTTGTTATCAGTTCAGTGACTTTGGAAAGAAGAGAAGAAGATTCACTTTACTTCATTGCATTAAACCAGGAGTGCCCAACATTAGTCCTGGAGGTCCAGTGTACAGCAGAGATTAGTCATTTCCCTCCAAGCTCAAGGTTAAGTGAGTGCGTTTGAAGAGATGAACTACCAAACCATGCTGGACACCTGGACACCCTCCAGGACTGGAGTTAGACACACCTGCATTAAACACTGAGAGATGGGGTGTGTGGGATCATGGAGTGATCTTTGAGAAAAAAAGCTCTATATTGTGGATAAAATATTTGAGAATTTAATTCATTTTCTGTAACCGCTTAATCTTTACTAGGATCGCGGGTACCCAGAGCCTATCCCAGGGTCTACAGGTGTGAGGCAGGGACTCTACCCTCCGCAGGGTTTACACACACACACACCATTCACTCATTGTAGAATCACCAATTCAACCTGACATGCATGTCTTTAGACTGTGAAAGAAACTGTGCTAAAATTCGAACCCCCAACCCTGGAGGTGTTAGGCAACAGTGCCACCCACTGCACCACAGTTAGGCCTTTTTGAGAATGTATTCATTAAATTCTCAAAGTAATGACATTGTGGTGCAGCTTCTTCTGCTACACTGCACTTAAGCTATTTTTTGTTAAACTATGACCTTGTCTAGATTCTTCAACTAATACTATTTTAGTAACTTTTGTCTTTTTTCTTTTTTTAGAAATTTCTGCTTATTAATTCATCTCCCTCAGCATACACTGCTTGAGGCCCTCATCCTGCATTATGTGCGTCCACAGCAAAGCAATGGTCGTAATGCTAGACTCAACCATGATGCTCTTAGGTAACAGTATGATCACATTATAAAGCAAGGTTGTTTCCTTTGTGCTTTTACACTTTTTCCTCCACGTAACATCTTTCAGAAGGTCACACAAGTCACCGTGTGGCATTAGCTCCCCGCCGCCGCAGCTCCCTGCCGCCCTATGTGTTGTTTTGGCGAGGAGGCTGCCCCTGGCTGTCAGGAGTGATCTATGAGAGTGGGACAGTGATGGCGCTGGTCACGGCCTCCGAGGAGAGATATGGGTCAGCAGGTGGGAGCGCAGATAAAAAAGCAGGCTGGTGTGAAAAAAACACCTTCAGATGAAATATCATGTCGCAACAAGAGCGAAACAACAAACTAACACCAAGCAGCTAGCTAGCGGCTCCATGCTGGGTAAGTGGGTGGAAGAGATATGACCACGGCCAGCTGGTGTGCAAGCTCGCTCCTCACGCATTGGATGCTGCGTGCTACTGCATTTCTTACACCTCTGCACCAAGCAGAAGTCCAACAAAGGCCCGTCCGCCGAAGCTTATGCTCTGGATCTTGGAAATGCAAATCCAAAGCTTTTGCAAGCATAAAGACGGCAGAGGAACACAAGCAATTAGCACGGGCTTAGATAATGATCTTGAAAACCTTGGCTGCAGTTGCCAGATAATCTTGTTGATCATATCATTTCAAATGTTAAAGGGCCCATCCCTGCATTTGCTTGTATTTTATTCGTGTGTTTTTATGCCATTTCTTCACATTTGAATCTGTTTTCCAATCCCTTACAATCCAGACTGTTTCCTTGCTGTGCCTTAGTCAGAATCGGAATAGGAAACCTGTATTGATCCCAGAGGAAATTGCTTATGTTACGGTTGCACAGTCACACGGAGACAAGAACAATATAAAATATAAAGTCTAAATAAATCCAATAAAACTGCAGAAAAGCCTCAATATGAAAAACTCTGTGCTATACACACAGATGCTGCGGTAGGGTATTAATACTATAGATAAGTAACTTAGAGTTAAGTGAATTACTAGTAAAATAAATGGTGGTTAGGAGTCTGTTACCGTATGATCAGTAGTAGATAAGTAGTAGCAAATAAATATAAGACATTGTACATAATGATAATGTTTTTTTCAGACTGGCTAATTACCCCCATTCTTACTGGCTTGTATGAATTCTGAAAACACCTTGGCCAGCCCAAACAGGTCTACTGGCTTGTACATTTTCATAGAGTATATGTTCATAGAGTGTATTTTCACCATTCGTGGTCTTCCTGAGGAGTTTAGTTCTAGCCACAGTATCCACCTGCTCTGGCTAATAAACTTCTTCAAATTGGCTAAAAGCATTAAGTAGGGTGAGGGGCAGAAGGTTAAAAGCAGGCTGGTGCTAATCTTGGCAGAAGAGTAAATCTCCACTGGTTTAGCTGGAAGACCGTGATTGCTAACCAGTGAAACTATTTATCTTAAACAAAAACATACCTTACTATAGTTAACAAACTGACCAGCATGTGGGATGTTTTGTTCTTGTCCAGGTGGATGTCCAGCTTGTCAATCAGCTTGACTATCGAACATCAGCTTAGACCATCCACAATCAGCTCCTAGTAAAAGCTGGGTTCAGAAAACATTCTAGACTGGAACACTTCTTAAAGCTTCAGCATGACTGGGTGGGGCTAAACTGCTGCAGGCTGAATAGGGAGACATTGTTGAAAATTGGACATTTAGAAGAGAAGGCAAAAACACTCTATTTTATTGTAATTTAACGTAAAAACACTAATTTTGGACCATTTCAATTGGTCAGTTCATCAAGAACAAGTAAAAGGCAGCAGCTGTGTTTTCTTTGGAGAGCAAAAAGATTTGTTTTTAGGGACGCAGGTTTTTTAATAATTAGAAAGCAAAAAAGCCTAATGATCTGTGTTACTTTGAGGTAAAGGCCATGCAGTCAGGCAGTTAAAGCGACTTCTGGTGTCTCTAGCAACAGAGAGAAACAAATAATTAGCATTAAGATAAGTTATCAATATTAACCCTTGACTTGCACCTGTGGAAGCTCTCGGCTTCTGAAACCTTGGCTGCAGTTGCCATAACGACTGCCATGGCAACGGCGAGTGCGTGACATCATCAGGTGTGAGTCACCCGGGTGCAGCATCTGACTGAAGGGGGGAGGAGGGTGTCTTTGGGACAAACTGACATAAAATAAGGCAGAAAATGACAGTGACTGAGGTTAACACTGCATTAACATTTGCCCAACATTTGTGATTTGTCCACAAGCTGCAAAAACCTTTAATATGAATATGAATGTTATCCAGCAGCAGCTTTCCGTTTTATGTACCTCTTACCTTCAATAACCATTTGCGATTCTAACCACATTCGTTGAGTTATAAAAAAAAAAACTTTGTGGAGAAAACTGATGTGAATGCACGTTAATGTCGAGATTTCGGGGCATTTGGTGCATTCGTGGTGATGAACAGGGCAGCTTGCGTTTCCACTGAAAATAAAAATGCGCTTTTGATGCGACAGCGACAATAAATTTACATATTTTAGATTATACAACATGATAATGAAGAGCTCTTCGACGAAGCACTATGACTCATATTTTGCCCACTCAGAAATTGTGGGTTCAAGCCAATTAAACAGCGGTACACCGACCAAAACACAGGATAATCTCCCGAACTCGCCCTACTCAAAGCTAGGCAGAGGTGGCATCAGTCACATTCTCGAGGCCGTATATTAACTGGAGTGGATACAGACTCAAACTTTCAACGTTCAGATCGATTTTCCTGAATAAAAGAGCATGTAAACATTGCTGAAGTTTCAAAATGTACTATTAACTCCCCAGTCTATATGTTAAATGCAATATCATGTGCAGTTTTCTTACTGGGAGCTAAATCATTTAATTATGTGCAATAGTTTTACCTTGTGAAATATCACTACTTATATTACTTATATACTACTGATCTCTATTACTCATATATAACATACTCAGTCACATAATCAACTTAACTGTAAGTTATCTATAGTATTCATACCCAGTATTTTTGTATATAGCATAGTGTATTTAGCATGGAGTATTTTGTACTGGATTCATTTAGACTATATATTTTATATTGCTCTTGTCTCTGTATGTCTGTGCACTTGACACATAAGCAGTTTCCTCCAAGATCAATAAAGTTTTCTGATTCTTTTTTGCGATTCTGAAAACTAAGCTGCCTAACCAACAGGTTTGAAATTGGTTTTGTGAGGTCACAAAAAACAACACATTTACACATCTGTGCCTTTTCCGCCAGTGGCTGTTTAGTCCAGCACGTTCATTATGAAGTTTCAGCCTGGAATGTTCTAATTGAGGCACAATACAGGGCTGCCAAGGGCTGAAAAGCGCATATATAGAGAAAGGTTGGAAAATAGGCATGTAAAAAAAAAAAAAAAGTATGAAGACAAAAAAAAAGTTCTAAGTGGATTACACTGAATAAATAAAACAATAAAAATGAAGGCTATGTCCCCTTTAAAAGTCGGAGGTTTACAGAAATGGGGTTCTGAAAAATGTGCACAGACCTGATTCAAATGTGCTGATCAGCATCACATATTTCTCAAATTTTTATTACACACACTATATCAAGTTTTACTGAGAAAGTGCCATAATTACTGCAAAATGACTGAACAGCTGTTACGTGGGCATCAGCTGTGCCAGCAACACATACAGCGTTGCTTCTCTTCAATGCTGGAGGTGGAGGGAGTGCACTGAGAGTCCAGTATTAAAGGATTAAACTAGGGGTGTATGATATTTCTGTTACTGCAATAATGGCCATTGCAGCACTGATATCACATAAGGTTGTAATACCCAAATGAGCTCAGTCATGGTCATTTTTACTGTAGCAATCATAGCTCCAGACCACCGTTTCTCTGAGTGTGAGATGGATCCAGGTATTCATAAGATGTAACAAAAGTTAATTATTTGGCCAATCTCTAACCATTTCAAATTATAACTTCACTAATGCATTTTTCATGCATATGATGATTTTTCATACATATCATGATGTCCAAAGCATATAATGATTGCAATATGTAGCAATGTAAACACAATAACAGCATTTTGTCGATACGCGGTCACCCTGAGGCGGACCCCATCATCAAATCCATAGCTGGTAGGCACATGACCTCATTAGCAAAGACAAGTACACCATCCTCCTCCACCACACACACACACACACACACACACACACACACACCAACATACACACACACGGATGGAAACATGGAAATGTTTTCATGCTTAATCTGTTGTCATACAGTGTCATTACTGCAGTATCTGAGTCCAGACATTTATCTGCAATGTTAATTTTATGATAGGTACTATGATTACATGTTATTGAGATAAATTATGTCCAATATGCTCTTCATGGCTGTGCACCACATCATAAAAAGACCATTTAGACCAATTATAGAGGACATGTAAACAATAACAAACAGTCTACAGTAACTGGGCTGACCCAGAAATGCATTCTGTTGGTATTTGATTCTATATTTAGTACAGTATATATATATATATATTGAACTCTATTAATGAAATATGTAACTCACTGGGATATATTTCACTCTTTAAAATACCACAAAAACATTTTTCAGGGTGATTTTGAGGAATTGAGCGTTCCTTTAGAAATGTCAATGACTATTTAAAACCCTGTAAAGTGCTATTCTAGCTAGCCCAAATTGCATAAACTGCATAGTAGCAAAAAGCTGATTGGATGGCAGCCCATTATGCCTTTACTTTATTCATTCATTCTTATCAGTATTTGACTTTCCACCTGTTCCTTCCAACTTTCCTTTCCAACTTGTTCCTCAGAAAAGCTAAACATTATGACACATAGCTTGGATTGTAAAAATGTCCTGAAGGATTGTAATGTCACTATTAGAAACAAGTCAAGTTTATTTATTTAGCTCCTTATCATACACAAAGGTCATTCAATGTGCTTTTCAAGAATATAATAAAAGTGTTAAGCATAAAAATACTAGGAAAATCAATAAAAGATGATTAAAAGGGCAATGGAAGAGCGGCTATTTAAAAGTAGGAGAATAGTGTTATGACAGAGCGCCTTCGGAGTTAAGAGAGCAGATCAGGTGATTAGAGGTGACAGCTCTTGAGCCTAATACTCAGTTACAAACACGTACGCCGGTGTCATCATGGGTCAGATCGCCCTATATGTCTGGCTCTCTCAGCCCAGGCCAGCGTGGTTTGGATAAAGTCAAGGGTGTGTGTGTGTGTGTGTGTGTGTGTCTGGCCCAGGTTCACATGAGGCTCAAGGTGACCCAGCCATGCAAGCTTGGTAACATGGCAAGCACAAGCACATCATCCAAGGCCGTCCAGCATTTAGAATTTAATAACAGATAAGTAACAGCTTTCAAATGCACCACTTCATTACAAGGCCAGTAGAGACTTGCAGTATAGGCTACTGGTGGTGAGAATTGCTGACAAAAGAGAAAATGTAACTCATCAGTCCAACAACAATGAAATCACGATAATTACAGAAAACTGGGTCACATTAGTCTACATGTCATACAGGATTAATGTCTTTTTTCTTTCTCTCCGATATCCAAATCATTTCCAGCTTATACCAGCTTATATGTTGGATCGGTGCTATCAGCAATCCCTAAAAAGCACCAACATGTCCCTAAGAAAGCTGGGAAAGAGACGTAAACCAAAGATAGATGCTCTTCCCCAATGAAACTTGACTTCACTATCAGATTTCATGAGCCATTTATAGTCTGCACTCTTCCGTTGCATCCTAAGAATACACTTCCTTTGGTTTCCACCACTGCAGAATAACAAAGGTTTGTTCAGTGGAGCAGCGATGCGTGATACTGTGATCTCACGCTCTCACTGCGTGAGCCGGGGTAGCGCCGTGGGCGGAAGCGTTTTTGTGCTAGAGAACAGGCAGAGAAGGCAGACAGGACGGAGCGCTCGTCCCTCTTTCGTCCTTTCTCATCCAGCGCTGCCACTCGTTCACACGCCCCTGCCGTGCCCAAGGGAACCTGCTCGCATTCCCCTCAATTAACGGTCGCCTAGCAACCTCCCTCATCTTTGACTGAGGGGAGAGGAATGAGATCCAAAGGAGGTCTTGTCTCAGACCTACTTTCAACATTATAACACCCCCGCTGAGAACGATGATATGATCCTGTGAAGAAGAGCCCGACCGATATTTAAGTTGTTCAGTAATGTCAGTAAATGTTGGCACTACCAGAAACAAGTCTGCCAGTAAAGTTGCTGGTGTCTGTGAGAAAAATGTGAGTGAGTGACGTGACGCAAGTATTTATTGGAGTCATGCTGGAAACACCTGCTCACTCCTGTTACAGTAATACAGGCTAAACTGGTCAAATATGAACACAAATCGGTGTGTGTGTGTGTGTGTTATATATATAAAGAGAGAGAGAGAGAGAGAGAGAGAGAGAGAGAGAGAAAGAGAGAGAGAAAATAGCAGAAATATGCAGTCCAACACTGTCATTTTTTTCATTTTTGGCCTTTTATTTTGGTTGTGTCCTATTTTGTATCCACTTACTCTTAAAGGTTTTCTCATGGACTACAAAATAAGAAAAAAAAGCTTGAACATTTTTGTTTATAAGAGAAATTGTACAGTTCGTTTAGAAGACTGTGTAGTGTTGCTAAGATACTTATGAAAGAAAGACAAAATGGACAAAACACCACCGAACACTTTTTTTTTAAAATTTGCTAAAACAAAGAAGCAAAGAACAGGGACTGTGCGAAGAACAATGGAGGCCATATGTGAGCCTTTATCCTTCTTGATTAAAATGTCACATAAATAACTAGCTCTTCAACTCTATTAACATATTATTACATAGTGGTATCACACACTGGAATAAGTGTGTGTGTATGTGTGTGTGTGTGTGTGTGTGTGTGTATCTGTTTAACCTACAAATTCCTTCAGAATGAGAGTAAAAGTTCACCCGAACAAACTCCTCCTACGGAAAAGAACATCTAATAATAAGCTTGGACCCTGAAATAGCACGGCCACAGCAGCAGCTGTCACAAGGCATACCGATCACGGTGAAAAATGGAGACTCTCGCTATTTCAGCCTCGTCATCCACTCACATTAGTGCCTGCTTCCGGATTCACTTGGTATTCGGTGAGGCAAGAGAGCATTTATCTTGTTAATCAGAACAGGAGTGAATGGGCTGTCAGAATCCTAATTTAGCAATGAGCTCTGTTTAAAGCGAAGACGAGGATGCGGGGGGCTGAGTGCAGCCATTCACATTTGATCAAAATACAACCCTTAAGACAGCACTTGACATCCTCCTAACAAATATACCTTAGTAATCCTTAATTAAGATCTAATCCATAAACACATTGTGTGTTGCACAGTGCTAGGAAAAGGGCAAAGAAATAATAGTTAAAGTGGAATTCTACCTATTACTCAACATTTCTGCATTATTTAAAGTAAACAAAGTCCTTTAGCGTGGTCTGGCGGTCATGGGAACCCAACGGATGTCTATGGCCATTTTATTCATTACCCAAAGTGACCAGTGAATCTACATGTGTCTTTAGGTTTACTTTTACAGCATTTAGCAGACGCGACGTACATCTTGACAGTGGTAAAATCACTTTTGGGGACTATTTTGGCCTAATAATGCCATGCATTTACCTCCAACCCTGAACAGAAACAAAGAATTGTTTTGAGATGCTTTTGGCCTAAAAAAAAAATATGTCAAACAAAGTCTCAGCATCAGGCAGTGTTCTCATAACCACTTCATGCAATAAGTTTACATGGCAGAGCTTTCAGAGACTTGTCTGGTTCCATTCACCTCTACTGTAAACAATTTAGATTCTATAGTTCATTAAATTATGTCGAATTTTTGAAAAATTCACATTCAGTTTTTAATGAATCTTTTATATGTGCAATTGAATTCATACAAAATAAATAAATGCACATACTCAAGCTCATTTTTCCTTATCCATCAAAAAACCCAGCGGACAAAAACTGCTTAAGTCCAAAACATTTGTGAGAGGAAGTGAAGTGTGTAGAAGTGAAGAGTTTACCCACTTAATAATTAACATACACTGAGGAATTTATTAACCATTACGAAGGGTTGCATCATTTATTCATTCTGAAAATAAACGATTCAGTCCAAATGAAAAGGAAAAACTGATACAATGAAACATTAAAAGCGAACATCTTCCTATTTCATTACTTCTCATTCGTTTCACCTTTTCTCTATCGTCCTGCAGAGGCTGTCTCTTTGAACGTCTTAACTGCCATGAACTGACTGATCTCTCAGCAGGTTCTGCCACTTCGCAGCAGATATGAATGTGAATAGACCTGATGATGGTTACAGCAGGTCATTTGCTACCTGTCGGTAACTCTGGTTCAGGCTGGGAAAAAGGGTGAGCCCTCTGAAAAAAGCCCCTTTTCCCAGCCTGAACCACAGTGCGTTCTATTTCACATACACGACAGGGATTATTTCTTAAAAACGGACAGAAATAGTAGTGGGCAGTATAGTAATTCATTTGGGATGCTGCAGAAAATTTGTCTTAATGTATGAGTGTCACTATTGTTGTAATGCAAGTATGCCCTTTGAGAACATAACGCACCCAAAACAGCTTAAGTTCTAAGATTTCATGTTCTTCTAGTGATTATCCCGTACGCAGACGGACATGAGCGGGACGTGTCCTGCATGAAAGTTACATGAAAATGACTGGGAAAAACAAACCACCTTAAAACCAAACATGGGCTCCATTACCAAGGCAGTTTACAGAAACACAGAAAGGTCAGACACGTGCTCAGACCTCGCTGGAATTTGCATTTTCATGAGGCTCTGTGTATGTTCAAACAAATGCTGGATCAAAATAACAGAATAATGGTTCATTTATGCAGGACCTCCTGTCCTCTAAAGATGAATCAGCTCCTCCTCACTCTAGGAGACGTTTAACACAAGGGTTGATATGGGAAAAAAGTAAGTTAAACTCTAAAGATGAAGCTGTGTGTGTGTGTGGGGGGGTACTCGCTCAAGAGTACCTCAGTAGTGCCACAAGCACTCCAGGGATTTGAACCCATGGCCTTCTGATGGCAGGGGCAACTCCCTAGCCACCAGCTGGCCCTGACTTTTTTCTATTTGGGGAAAAAAGGCAGTTCACAATACTGTGATACACACCAAAACTGTCAAAAAATGTAATGATATTTCAATTATCCTCACACCGCGCACTACTAGACAGAACTCACATACACACAGAGAGAGCAGGGGGCTGCCTGTCCTACGTCCAATGGTCAGCCCCGCAAGTGATTCATTTATTGTTTGCAGCCTATTGTTCAATGGAATAAAATGTTGCCCGTATGAGGCATTAAAGCTGCAGTCACCTTCCTGTAAGGACAAGTTGATAAATGAATAGAAGACCTACACAAATAAAGCTGCAGTACGCCAAGTGATGCTTCTCAATTAAGAAAAAGCAGAAAAATACACTGAAAAGCACTTTTCCTCAACATCAAAGAAATGGCAGCCGCATAACGGGGGAAGATGATGGCCTGTATGATAATAGCTTGCATAATGTGTAGAAAAAGAGCAACGAGCAAAAGACAGAGAAAGAGGGAGAGAGAGAAAGAGAGAGAGAGAGAGAGAGAGAAACAAACAGAGAGCGAGAGGAAGAGAGGGGAGATAGACAGAGAGAGAGACACAGAGAGAGAGAGAGAGAGGGAGGGAGGGAGGAAGATAGACAGA